>JARSSU010044337.1:0-169719 GCA_029619165.1 Eurosta solidaginis | reverse complement strand
ATGGGGATGTCTCGCCTTGCACACACCGGCGTCATCCCAAAACGTCGACTCGTAGGTGCTTGCACCCTTCCCCCCACATTGGGGTGGAGCCTCCTGGCGAATGCGAGTGGCGACCCGTTTCTCCCCCTTCAACCAGATTCCTTTCTTCTCCCATCTCCCATACGCACTCCGTTTCCCCTGGGCCAAATTTTCCTATAAACAGGTGCTATTTTTAGTTCAAGACCGGCCATACGTGGCGAAGAGTCACACCCTGAATAAGGTGCCCAAGCTTTGCTAACAAATATGGCAAATCTAGAGAGGACAACTCGATAAAACCCGTAATTCCGAGCGTCATCGGAACCGTGCTCATGGGATGAATGGCACTACGTTAGTGTGTCTTATAACGGTGGCCACAGATACATGACGCCCTCTGGTTGTAATTAGTCTTGCTGGGATACTGGGTGCTATGTCGCAGCTGACTTACCTTCCCCCATACTCGTGGGTATTTTTATGGATAAAAATAATATAAAAAATAACCAAAATGGAGCTGAACAGCTCCCAATAGATCAGGTCGATGCGACCTTTCGGTGCAAGCCGAATCAGCTGTCGCCACAGACTTGCTGGGGCCGAATAGTCCCCTGCATACGTGGAGATGGCAGATGTGGGGACTCTGCAGGATGCAAATCGGGTAGAGTCACAATCCACAGTCTCGCCGGAGGATGAAGAGAGGCTCCTTGCCTGGCCGGAATGCAGAGCGAGATCGGCTAAGTGGTGCCGCTCGAAAACATTTCAAGCGATTATTGGCAGGGGGATTAGCTTCAATGAAGCCAGGGAACTTGCCAAAGAACCCTTGAGATCGGTCCGTGGTGAGGGATCAGCAAAGAGAGGCCGCTCAGTTAGCTCGACTCCACCAGAGAGAGAGCCCAAAAAGATGTCGCTGCCCACAGCTGGCAATAAAAGAATATTGTCAAAACCTGTGGAAAAGATGTGCATCAAATGTCGAGGCAATCATGCCTCCCCATCGTGATGCAACAGCCAAGCAGTCGGCAACTTTCAGGGATGTCCTGAGTGGGGTAAGACTGGACATTATACCTCCCGACTATCCAGCCACGGTCTGGTCTTCAGGGAACTGAAGGCCATCCTGGGAGAGGTGATGAGCCAAAAAGATGGTGCTATAAAGCCCACTTTAACTGTTGCACACTTCTATCACACACAGGAATGCAGCCACCACGGAGTGACTAAGGGCCATCGTCCTAAAGCTCACTTCATGGCAAGGTGTCAAGCTGAAGGTGGTATCTGATACAGATATACCACGTCGCATCATTCTCGTGGGGTACTTTAAGGAAGATGAATGCCCCTCAAACGATACATCTTGAGGTTAGCTGAGTCCCCAAAATGTCGGCTTGAATACCAGGAACTGGTATCAACCGGATTCGAAAGTCCACGGTAGCGGAAGTTACTATAGCCATCGATCCGTTGTCTGCGGAGCTATTAAAGCAACGCAACTACTTGATGTTCTGTGGGTTTGACAGGGTCAAGTTAAGGCCCAGCCATCCCTGCCCCTGCTAAATATAAATACCAGCGGCAGTGACAATAAGGGTGAGGAGGATGATACGGTTGACGATGACAAACCGTGCTGTTCGAAGAACTAGAAGGTATCTAGTAGGCATTTACCTACTGAACAGCAGGATTTGCCGAGTCAATCGGACAACCCCCCAAAAACCTTCTCCAGAAGAGCCCAGGCCTTCTGGGTCTAGTGTTGGCCCACAGAGGCAAACGAGACAGCGACAGTCCGCCAGCCTGTCCCCCAAAAACCGGCAACAAAGCAACCACTTCGTGGGATCCCCCAATGTCAGGAAAGGGAACAAAAAGGAAGAGGACGAACGGCTGAAGAAGCCGTAATGTCGCTTAACAATAGGGCAAGGAAGGTGGCTACACGTGGCCGCAAATACCATAAATAGTGTTTCCCCTCCCTATCAAAGCCCAAAAGCAAAGGCGTCTGAAATGCCTTCAGGTGAATCTTCACCATGCCAAGGCAGCCTCAGACGTCCTAATTAAAAAATTTGCAGAAGAAGGTCTGGGAGTAGCCTTCATCCAGGAGCCCTGGATTCAACACGGTGCCGTAAAAGGCCTCTGAACAGTACTGATGGTAAATTAATTTATGCCACCAGTTCTCGCCCAAGAGCGGCGATGCTTTTAAGCAACAAACTAATGTTTCTTCCATTTTTACAGTTTATGACGGCTGATCTCGTAGCATTTTTGGCTAAAATTCCAACCCCAAGAGGCGAACAAGAGGCAATATTGGCCTCTGCCTACTTTCCGGGGGAGGGAAGAAACGACCCAACAACCGAAACAATAGCCCTCATCAAATACTGTCAGCAGAGTGGCACGCCATGGATCCTCTGCTGTGACGCAAATTCCCACCATACAACATGGGGTAGTACGAACATAAACAACAGGGGTGAGTTACTTCTGGAGTTTATCAGTAGTAATAATATAAGCATTATCAATCGGGGCAATGAACCCACCTTTGTAAATGCTATTAGAGGGGAAGTTTTAGATTCTTACTCTGTGCAACCATAATATGGCCAGCACCGTCACTTGGTCACTTCCGAAACACATACCAGCTTTTAAAAATCCCAGGAAAACGAACTGGGAGCTTTTGCGTTTATTATTGAGGAAGCTGGTAAACAGCTTACAGCGACCTATAACCACCGTGCAGGAGCTTGAGAAAGAAGTTGAACAGCTCCACGCAGACATTAAAACAGCTTTCAATGAGAGTTGCCCCTAAGGAAAGATACGTACACAACGTGATGTGCCTTGGTGGAACAAAAAGCTTGGGCAGCTAAGATGCCAGCCTAGGAAGCTATTCAATAAAACGAGAGCTACGGGCGATGGGATTCATACAAAGTCGCTCTAACTCTTACAATAAAGAACTTAGGAACTCTAAAAGGGCTACCTGGAGAGAACACTGTGAAAAGATTAATGATCTTCCAGCAGCGGTTCGATTACAAAAAGCCCTTTCACAGCAATGTAATTGGCACGTTAAAAAAAAAGATGGGAGCTACACCACGCGGCCGGAAAAGACGAGCAAACTATTACTCGAAACACACTTTCCTAACTGCACAGCAGGCTATCAATCAACACCTATAATGGCAGATTTGCCAACAATCAGTGTTAATGAAAAAAGCCTAGGAACAAAGCTCACCACTGTGAAACGAGTGCAAAGGGCTCTGTCTAATTTCAGCCACATTCAAGTCACCAGGACCGGATGGGGTCTACCCTTGTCTGTTACAGCAAGGGATAAAGCATATAGCCCCAGTCCTTTCAACTTTGTATAAGGCATCACTACTGCTCGGCCATATCCCGAGCAGGTGGGCAGAGATTAAGAGTATTCTTACCAAAGCCAGGGAAACCCGAGCAACTGCCCTCGTCGTATCGACCAATAAGCCTGAGTTCGTTTCTCCTAAAAGGTATGGAGAAAATCTTTGATCAGCATATCAGGGAGGTCAATCTAAATAAACTCCCTCTGTGTAGGAATCAGTTCGCATACCAGTCAGGGAAATCCACGGAGACGGCTACTCATAGTCTCACGGTAAAAATCGAAAAGGCGTAGGGTAAAAAAATATAGCCCTCTGCGCTTCTATTGATGTATCAGAGGCTTTCAATAACACAACACATCAAGCTATCGAACAAGCTGGGTGCTGTCTATGTTAAAGAGCAGAAAAATCCATTTGGAACTGGGAGGGGCAACTGAATCAATTGCGGTCACAAGAGGCTGCCCACAAGGAGGTGTGCTCTCACCTCTCCTGTGGACCCTGGTCATTGTGACCTCCTTCAGTTAATGAAAACCAAGGGATTTGACAAACAAGGATGTCATCTGCATATTTATTTGCATCACAGGGCTGCACGAAGATACAATATCAGATCGCATGCAACAAACCTTTTGCATCATACAGACGCGGTGCGATAACAAAGGATTGTCCATAAATCCTAACAAAACTGTTATAGTGCCTTTCACCCGGAGAAGGAAAGTATCTATCCCAGAACCATCCCTGGGTGGTAGAAAAATACAATTCTCAATGGAGGCCAAATATCTAGGGGTCACACTGGATGGAACCCTCACGTGGAATGCTCATTTGGATGCTATCCTAAACAAGGCGACAAGGGCTTTCTTCGCCTGTACTCGTCTCTACGGCAAAACATGGGGGATTTGTCCAAAAATGGTATATTGGACATTTAATACTGTCGTAAGGCCAATAGTCACCTATGCTTCTCTGGTGGCAGAAGGCCACGCAAAGAAAGGCAACGGCTAAACTAAGCAAACTGCAGCGATTAGTTTGCGTTGACATAACGGGTGCGATGAAAACTGCCCCTGCTGACGCACTTAGTGCTTTAGGGGGAATACCTCCCTTCCCTATTCTGATAAAGAGGCAACACTAGGTGCACTAAGACTTCCAAATATTTCTGAGTTGAAGGAAGGAAATATGATAGGGCATGCGAAAGTAATAAGAAAATTCATAGGAAATCCCTCATTACAACTGCGTGACGTAATGTCCTCAGAATCTCACGGAACTTTAAAGTGTCCATTGTGGACAGGACCCACTGGGAAATAGGAAATCCTTATAACGACCCTGACTCAGAGGTCTGGTACAAGGATGGATCGAAATTCGATGACGGAAGAACAGGAGCTGGCATCTATGGGCCAAACTTAAAAAATCGATACGAATTGGATGTTACCCGCCATATTTCGGGCAGAAATTCATGCAAGAGAGGTCTGTGGTAGAGAATGTCTGCGGAGAGGCTCAACATCGAAGAGCATCTACATTATGTCGGACAGCCAGGCGACACTGCGTGCCTTGCAATCCTAAGTTACATCTAAGCTGGCGGATGAATGCACTGAAATCCTTAATGCCCTGGGAGCCAAAAACAAGGTTTTGTTGGAATGGTTTCCCGGACATTAGGGACATGAAGGTAATGAACATGCAAATTACCTAGCAAAGCAGGGTGCTACATCAGCATTCTATGGTCCAGAGCCCTTTTGTGGACTCAAAAAAGCACACACCCGGGAAACTATAAGTAACAGGGAAACTTAATAATTCAGATGTCACTGGAATGATTGCCCAGGGCAAAGGCAGGCCAAACTGTTTATACTTCCGACAACGAAAGTATCAACCAAACTCATTAACCTAAGCAGGGAGGACCTAAGAACTCTTACTGGGTACTACACGGGACACTGCGGTCTATGATATCACCTAAGTAAATTAAATCTATCTGATACCCAAATTTGTCGTTTCTGTGAGCTGGATGGTGAAACGCCGGTTCATATTCTCTGCGAATGCGTCGCTCTAGCTAGGCAGAGACTATCCCATCTAGATGGTGGGACTCTTAATCCCTATGTGATATGTAGTAAAAAGCCTGAAGAGGTACTTAGATACATCAAGAGCCTCCAGATACAAAATTAGGCTGAAAGGTCTTGCACAATAGATCTGCACAAAGGTCGCAGTGCTTCCAGACCAATTAATAATAATAAGTAAGCACAAGCTCCCCACTTTGTTATTGCAGCTGCAAACGGTAATTAATTTGATCTTGAATCAATAATTCAAGCTATCCAAAAATAGTTTTATTATTCATATTTGTTATCGTAAGAATACAAAGTATCCTGATTTTTTTACTTGATCGAATACTGGCGCATCTATTCAGATGTAGCTTAACTAGAGTCTTGATGGAATTTTCCATCGAATAGAAATTGATATCTTTATTTCAAGGCCAAGGTATTTCACAATATGATGAAATTAGAATGTAAGCAAGTGTTGTAATCCTATAAATAAGAATAAAATGCAAATAAAGTTTTAGTTTTCGAGTAACCACCAACTAACTTGTACAAACTCGGCCTCAAAGCCTAAAATAAAAAGGATTTTTTAAAGCGTTGAGCCAAAGGCCACAACCTTAATTTGCACCCATATCTACAGTCACTAAACGTTCCTTTCCATCCGCATGTCCTCCGACAGTAATATTGCTTGACTTTCTTCCAATTTGCGAGATAGAGATTAGGGGGCATTCAATTGAGGGAGCCAGCTATTGCCCCTTGCGGCTGACTCGCTTTAGTTTAAGGACTGAGTGGACTTGGAGATTTGCTCATGTGACTTGGGTTGTCGCACTTGAAACATTTCATAACTCCAGTATTTTTCTGCTGCGTTCCCTTCAATGCTTCCAAAATTGTGTCTACCCAGTCTGGCCTTTCCACTTCCACGCGATGGGCTTTGTACGCTCGTTTACTCAATAATGAGGCAGTTTCCTGAGTCAATGCATGTGATACCATTTTTGCAAATGTAGGCTTTGGGTTTGCGTATGTATATCGCTTTGTTTTGACCTCCCGTACGCCATTTGTAAAGCTCTGAATCTTCACCCTTTCAGTGTATTCCACGGGTGCGTCCGCATTTGCCAAATGAGCCAACTTTTCGACATCCGAAGCAAGCTCCTGCAATGTCTCATTCGCTTTTTGGTAACGGTTTTGCAACTCTATTTGGTATATCTGTTTTCTATGCTCGCTTCCGTAACGTCTCTCGACAGCGGCCATCAATGCTTCATAACTGTTCCGTTCGTACTCTGGAATAGTCTTTAAGATTTCCGCTGCAGGCCCTTTCAATGCCACGAACAGTGCAGCAACCTTGTCTTCCGCATTCCAGTTGTTCACTGCTGACGTCTTCTCAAATTGAAGCTTGAATACCTGGAAAGAAACAGAACCGTCAAAGGATGGAGTTTTTACCTTCGGATTAGACGTTAATGTGACTGGGCGCTTCAATTTTAATTCCTGGATCCTATCTTTCAAAGCATCCATCTCTGCCTCTATTTTGTCCTGTCGACCACTAAAGCCTTCATAAAACTGGGTTAGTTTTTCTTCCATATGCGCTTCCAGTTTATATGATATACGGACTTTCTGATCTTCTAGTTGTTTTGAGATCTGAGATGATATCTGTGCCGACATTTCGGAAATACGCGTGTCTTGTGCTTCAATCTTAGATGTTATTCATGTCTCTTGGGACTCCAGTTGGGATACCATATATGTCTTCTGTTTTGCCAGTTGAGATGTTATATTTGTCCTTTGTTCTCCCAGTTGAGTTTCCATCTTTGTTGTTATATGGTTCTCCTGGGATTCCAGTTGAGATGCCATTGTCGATGTTTGTGCAGATATTGCAGCCAAAATCATGTTCAAGTCTGTGCTCGTAACTGTCTGCGATGTTTCGTTTTTCTCTTCAATTTTTGTTGATGTCTCTTCCTCATCAGGATAAAAGACATCATCGTCCATATTAATTCCCTCCGAATCCATTGCTTCTCGTAGTCATACCTGAAGTTCGAGTTTATTGCCTACTGTATTCAATCCACGGCTCTCCAACTCCTTCTTCAGTTGCTGGATCCTCAATTCACTTACCTTTGCCATGTCCAAGTTGTATTCGCAATCTTCGGAATTTATTCAACAATTCCTCTTCTGACACCAATTGTAACGTATTTAGTGAAATTCCGCTTATTCCAAATCTTCTGCTAACGTTCGAATCGCTAAACTGTTAATAAATAACTCAAATATTCAATAGCGTAAAAATGGTCTTTATTAGACTACTTTGAAAATACTCCACAATAACACTTAACTTCACAGCCAATAGCGTGCTTAAATCAAACTGCTTACGGACTACTCAGTTTCTGATGCTTTTATACTCTCTGCCCAAATGTCTAGACGTTTCTTCTTCTAGAATCCTCTACCTGGTCACCAGCCATACGTGTGTGTATTTTTAGTGTGTAATCATATGCGTGTGTATATGTGAGCGAAGTATGAGCTGATGATGATATGCGTTTTTGAGTATCTCCCCAGTGGACCAAATGCTCACAAAGGATACCCCATTTGAGTTATTTACGATATTTAACCAGATAAAACTCTCGCAAATGCATCTGAAAACGATAGCAATATGATTCATATGTCGTTCAGTTTGTTGCAGTGAAAGTATTGTTTACGATAGTCACAATAAATAAAGCTAGCGAATATTAAGCAATATTTTGTATGGGCTTTTTTTGATACTTCTAAATTAGATACTGAAAAAATTGTTTCCCCTAGTCGGAAACAATATTATATAAGTATCAAAAAGGATATTGCAAAATGATCACAAGAATAGGATGAGCGAATTTTTCATTTGTTCCGCTCCCCGGACACACCTATATCGAATACACTGAAGCGCACTTGGGCGATTATACTTACCTTGCACAGTGTTTATTTGCGTATAATAAATATTAAATAATATTTCAAACACAGCACTCAAGTATTCACTTTCACGGATATCATCGAACTAAAAAATTGTTTTATTTCTTATTTGCGCTGCGCACCGATAGAAGAAATAACGCTGTATACGAAATACGAATACGACTATGATGATGCCTACGTAAGGCTCGTACAGCTCATGTTGTTGTTGCAGCAGTGCTTCGCCCCATAAAATAGGTGCGACCGATCACAAATTGTCATCAATATCCTCTAACAGGAGTCCAAGGGAACTTGCTGTTTCAACAGGGGTGGACCATAATGAGATTGGTGTTAGAGGCATTGGTTCCACAATACAGTTGAAGAGGTGGTTGGTGTCTTGTGTTTTGTATGTCGGGGTTGATTCTGGATAGGTAAGATACTGTTACAGTATCCAGATCTAAGTTGAGCTAGAGTGACTCGCGTTTCCATAGGGAGTGTGCGTTCCTCTTCTGCAAGTTTAGGGTATTGCTCTTTGAGTACAGGTTTCACCGGGTAATTCCTGGCATAGAGGTCCGACGCCTGTTTGTGGAGTTCACTGAGGACCTGCTTGTATTTTTTGGCTTCATGCGGCTGTGTTCTCAGGTGGCGTATTTTCTCACAACGCTTACGGAGATGACTACTTAATCGCCTAGGCGGTGTTGGCTCATCACTCAGATGTGTGTTGCGATGCCCAGCTTTATGGGTATTCAACAGGAGCTGTTTGGTTAGCATTTCATTTCTCTCATTAATGGGGCGTATTCTCTTATGTAGATGGTATTCTTCTTATGTAGATGTTGTTCTGGGGACATAAGAAGACAACCCGTGGCGGTTATGAGGGCAGTATTTTGGCAGGCGTGTAGCTTCTTCCAGTGAGTAGTCTTTAGGCTTGGCGACCATATCGGGGACGCATAGCATGCAATCGGCTGGCCAACTGTATAAGTAGTAATGAGCGTTTCTTTATCTTTTCCCCAAGTACTGCCAGCAAGAGATTTGAGGATTTTATTACGGGTTTGGATTTTCAGTACAATTGCGGCTGCATGCTCACCAAAATGTAGATCCTTATCAATTGTCACACCAAAGATTTTGGGGTATAAGGCAGTCGGTAGCGTAGTGCCATTGACGTGGTGTTGAAAATGGTCGACACTTGAGGCGTCCATGTTGTAAATAAGGTCGCCGATGATTTAGTCGGTGATAATGTCAGGTTACGCGAGGTGAAAAACTGGAGAAATCAGGGAAGAGCCGTTTATCTGGGTGCTAATGGTATTTAGCGTGGTGGTTGTGCTATGAAGTATTCTAACGCCATGCTGATGAACGATTAGTTGCAAATTTGCTTTGAAATAGGGGAGCAAAATGGCTTCAAGTGTCTTGGCTACTGGTGATAGGAGAGATATCGGGCGATATGAATCTCCTATGTTAGCTGGTTTCCCAGGCTTTATTAGCGGGATCAACTTGGCGATTTTCCATTTTTCGGGAATGAGAAAGGTGGAAAGGGACCTGTTGAACATGTGCTAAATATTTGAAACCCTCTTTTCCTAGGCTTTTAAGCATCGGCACGGGTATGCCGTCTGGGCCCACTGCTTTAGATGGCTTAGCATGACTGATGGCATCCCCAACCTATTTGGCGGTGATGGTAATTGGGGACGTGCTGAATTTATGTTTATGTGTGCGTCTGTTGGTGCTCCGTCTAACTTTGTCAACCGTAGAATGCATTATATATTGTCGGCAAAAAGCGCTCGCGCATTTTTTTGCATCCGAAAGCACTTTATCGCCAAAGGCGATGGAAATTTTGTCATTGTGCTTAGACGGATTCGAAAGCCGCTTTTCGGTGGACCAAAGCTTACCCTAACCGGCAGAGAGCTTACAACTACTTAGATGCTCCTCACATTTCACCCACTTGCGTTCATCAACAAGCAATCTGATGCGCTGGTTTATATCCCTTATTTGGGGGCCGCCGGAATCGAGCGGTCTTATAAGGTCACGTTCTCTCGCTAAATGTACTGCCTCCGCCGGAAAATTAGGCCAAATTACGGGAATTCTTCCGGCGGGAATAAAGCGAGACGAGGCCTTGCGGAAAGCACGCTCCCCTTGGCTAGCATCAGTCGGGATAGGGAGGGCAGCAAAGCAGCTTTCTGTAAAGGATTTGTACTCATCCCACTTTCCTTTTTTAAAGTTTATGAAAGTGCGTTTTTCAGTAACAATGAAGTCGGCGGTACGCTCGTTGACGCAGTTTAAGAGTCCTGCGCTCACGATTGATATATCTGGCGAACTGTGACAGCTTCCCACCATACGATTGGGGCGTCTCCGTTTATTGTGCAGAACGTCGTTTCTTCTATTTAATCCACCCCTGCTGTCCGCTTGCAAGTTTGAATGCCATAGATCGTGATGGGCATTGAAATCGCCTAAGATAACGCGATTATGGCCAGTGAGTAAGGCGCTGATATTAGGGCGGTATACACTGGGACAACAGGTGGCAGGAAGGATGTAGATGTTGATAATTTCTAAGTTTACATAGCCTGGTCGGACAGATAAGCCATGACGTTCTAGGACACTGTCCCTGCGGCCGTTCTCCGGATCAAATATATTGTTACGAATATTAGCAAAACTAAGGGGTGGTGCTATCTCTAGGCCGATGCTAAGCAGTGACGTGAATTCACATCAATAATTCAATCATATGTATCTACAGAAACGAAACAATAATTGCGTCTACACATATGTACCATGTACGTATACGAGCAGCGGAGAGTCAATGCACAAACACATGCATTTATCTGAGATACTCCTGAAAGTATGCAATGAGAAAAGCTATAAAATCGTACAATTGTAGTTACAGCTGTGAAGTTTGAGAGCTGATGGCAACTAGTAGATTCTGGAAGCGCCTAGAAGATGCGAACGTTGAAATCAGAGAGTATATAAGGCAGCAAATGTAGAGGCGCTGGAATTCAGTTTGAGTTGAGCTGTTAAGCAGTTATTGATTAAGCACGCAATCTGGCGGGCAATAGTAGAGTTTCATTTGAGCTATCAATCAGTTTGGTTATTAAGCAAGCTATTCGTTGCAAAGTTTGAGTGTTATTGTGAAGTACTTTAATAAAGGCCATTTTGGATTATTAAAGATTGGAGGTATTTATTCAACAGTTTAGTGATTCGAACTTAGCAGAGGGTTGCAAATAAGAGGATTTGCAATTAAATTCGTTACAATATATATTGCACATATATGATATTGCACTGAGTGGTGTATGATAAACAGGAGACCGCCTCCGTTTGCGCTCTCGCGGTATTTTGTGTGGACATTATAACCAGAACAGGTGTACAGAGCAGATCTTGCTGTGAGTTTAGTTTCTTTAATCGCAGCGATGCAGATGTCATAGACTATTTCCGTGATCTTCCCAGTTAATCCATTACAGTTTAACTACAGAATTCTGAAGTGCAGCGGGGGAGACGTCGTCACTCTAGGAGTAAGTGACGGGTGACTACGCCTGAGTTGTGGGAGGCTATAACGCAATTGCTGTTGTGGCCGTGGGACTGGACTCGCTGGGCAAGCATTGGGGTACCCGGTGTATTTGGGTTTGCGGCCTTGCAACATGGTGCAATGAAGCTCGTCGGGTGGTTGCCGTCGCGGAGACCAGAACATCTAGGAAAGTGGCACCGTGCAAGGCAGGAGCCGCATTGAGCGGATAACGCAAACATATATATTCTGTGCTGGCAAACGATGCAAAAGGTGGTAGGGACTAAGAATCTGTTTCCCTGACCTACACGATTACGAAGTCCACGATAAATCAGACATCTTGAATTTATTGCACAATTTACAAGTGATATTCAGCATATTACTGGACAAGCAAATGTGGTAGCTGATACTTTATCTAGGGCATTTGAAATAGAAGCAATTCAAAATTCAGAACTTAATTTTAAAATTCTAGAAAAGGAACAGCAACAAGATGATGAACTAAACAATATTTTATCTCAAAAAATATTTCAAATTTTAAAATTAATTAAAAGTCCTATTTTAAATTTCAATATATGGTGCGAATCATCCGGAGATTGTCCTAGACCGTTCGTTCCAAATAACTTACGCAAAATAGCATTTGATAAGTTACATGGGATAATGCATCCGGGTACTAAAGCTACTCGCCGTCTTATTATTAAAAAATATTTTTGGCCAAACATGAATAAAGAAATTAATAAATGGTCAAATGAATGTATTAATTGTCAAAAATCTAAAATCTATCAACATACGAAGTCACCAGTTAGTAAAATTTCAATACCGTACAAAAGATTCGAACATATTCATTTAGATATTGTTGGACCTTTACCTATTTCAAAGGGACATCGCTATATTTTGACTATTATCGATAGGTTCACACGTTAGCCAGAAGCATATGGATTAAGGGAAATTTCTGCAGAAACAATTGCAAATAAATTTTTACGTGAATATATACCTCGGTTTGGTGTACCTCTAAAAATAACTACTGAGCAGGGTGCTCAATTTACTTCAAAATTATTTACAGAAGTAACAAAGTCATTAGGCAGTCATCAAATTACAATGTCAGCTTATCATCCTCAAGCGAATGGAGCGATTTCAAAGACAATTGAAAACTTCTTTGATGGCTACAAATGGAACCATAGATTGGTATGGTGAGCTACCTCTAATACTGTTAGGCTTGCGATCAACATTTAAGGAAGACATTTCAGCTACAGCGGCTGAAATGATTCTTGGACAAAATTTACGATTTCCCCGTGAACTTATTGTTCCAACATCTGAAAATTCATCGTCAAATGAAATTTTGGGTAAATTACGTGAAAAATTTAGAAATGTTCATTCGAGTTTAAATCATCATAACTCTAATGTTGGTTTTTATGTTCCGAAAGATTTACAAACATGTAAATTTATTTTTGTTCGTTTAATTAATAAACGTTCTTTGCAACAACCGTACGAAGGTCCCTACAAGGTACTTAAAAAAATAACAAGTATTTTTAAATTGAAATTGCTAATGAAATCAAAACCATCCCGATTGGCAGGCGATAATTGACCAGCGATAATTGAAACGTTACCTAACAATTCTAACACTAATCATAATAGCATTGAAACAAAAAAGAAAATCACATTTAATTTATTTAATGTTAATTCTCTGGAAGGGGGAGTAATGTAAGGTTCTTATTATTTTCACTTAACTTTGTGTTTAAGTTACTTTGAACTTTGTAATTTTAATATGTTTTACCAATATTTTAATTTTCAATATTGATTTTGTAATTATCACTTTGATTATATAAAAAAAATTGTGTTCGATGGAAACGATTTGAAATAAATATAAAAATATATTAACCAACCAAATAAGTTTTACTACAGAGCTTTTTTAATAATTGAGATAAAAAGTGTCCTATCGTATACGTAATTTGAACCATATTATGGCACTCTTGAAATTATATTTATTTATTTATTGAAAGTCGACACAAAACGAAAACGGTCGAATTGAATAAAAGTAAACTTATTCATTTAAAAATTCAAATTGATCAGATCAGTCATCGTGAGGAGCTCAGAAGGGAGCTTACGCGAGGTGCACAGAAAGGAGCTTGGTGCCCATAAGGGGGCTGACGCGACGTGCTCATAAAGAAGCCGGATGCCCAGTAGGGGGATCACGCGAACTCGTGCCTGTTTTCTACGGAAGTATTAGTAATTAATATACATACATATAATGGATGGAATTAGTAGAAAATGAATTCAATATATTAATGAATATAGTTAGTTACTATTAAGAGAGGAAAGGACAGATTTTTTAATGCAAAAAAGCGAGTCCGAAATATCAAATATGCTAGAGTGGGAGTTATAATTCTGACACAAAGAGCGGAAGGGCACATTTAATTCAAAATTTGTTCTACAATGTTTTAGTTAAATAAAAAAATAAATGTAAGGCGCGATATCCTCTGAAGAGATCTAAGGCCGAGCAATGTTTTAGTTAGGGAGGTTTAAAATGTCCGGGAAGGGACATTAAAGTTTACTTCGCTCAACAGAAATGAGCTAGAGACCGAACCATTTAATAAATTAATAATAAATACAATTCCAAGCATTTCCCTACGACTAGCCAGGGTAGGAAGATTAATAAGTTTCAGGCGGTTAGTATAAGGTGGCAGATTACAAGTAGAATCCCAATGGAAATATCTTAAGGAGAAAAGAAAGAATTGTTTTTGGACTGTTTCTAGCCGATCAATATGAACCTGCTAGCTCGGGTTCCAAATTATTGCACCATATTCTAATATCGGCCTGACTAATGTTGTATAAAGAGATTTAGTAACGTACGGGTCACTAAATTCTTTAGACCATCGCTTTACAAACGCTAGAACACCTCTAGCCTTATTAACAGTTGCAGTAATATGAAGGTTGAAGTAAAGTTTATTGTCCATATTAACACCAATGTCTATAAAACTGTATACCTGTTCAAGATTATAATTGTTAAGAGGGTAGGAAGCTGGCTGAAGTAATCTACGAGAAAAGTACATAAATTTGCTTTTTTTAAGATTAAGTGGCATATAGTTCATGGTGCACCAATTGTACAATGCGTCCAGATCAGATTGTAAAAGAGACCTTTCTTCGCTTGACACATAGGGTAAACAAATTTTTACATCATCAGCGTACATCAAAATTTTAGAAAATTTTATTGTTTTAGAAATATCGTTTATAAACAGCAAAACCAGAATTGGGCCAAGATGATTGCCCTGAGGAACTCCAGAAGTTACATCAATGAGATCAGACAAAGCATTCTTAATATAACTCTTTAGGTTCTATCAAGAAGATAAGACGATATCCACTGCGTGAGACCTGGTTAAAAGCCCAGAATGTTCAGTTTATGAATAAGTAGCGAGTGACATACTTTGTCAAGCCCTTTACTAAAATCTCTGTATACAACGTCCGTGTGCATGTATTCTCGAAACCCATTTGAGACATGAGTTGTGAATTCAAGCAAGTTGGTAATTGTGGATTTTCCCTTGCAAAATCCATGTTGGCAACTAGCAATTGATGTAGAAATCGGAAGTGTGAGCAGGCTGGTAACAATAGCTTCAAATAATTTTGGAATAGCGGAGAGCTTAGCTATACCCCGATAGTTTTCAATGAGAGACCTACTCCCGTTCTTATGAAAAGGAATTAGAAAAGATTCCACGCTGACCGAAAGATGCCACACTTCAAAGATAGATTAAACAAGTTAGTTTAAGGCTTATTTATTTATTTTATTTATTTAATATTACGGTCTTTAAGACCTAGTTTAGGTTAAAATTAAAAGATTAACATAAATACTCATGTCACAATTAGTGCCGTACAATATAAAAACAGTTTTTCTTTGAACTAACTAATATTTTCACAGTCCTTTATCTCAGAAGGTAACTCATTGTACATTTTATACCCTAAATATTCTAGAGACCTTTTGGCGAACTCAGTTCTTATTCTAGACAGTCTTATATTATTGCAATTTCTAGTTCCTTAATTGTGGATTTCATGATTATAATGTATTTTACTACTCAGGTAATTCGGTAACATTCCTAACCTAAGTTGGTGTATAAATTTCAATGTGAAATAACTAACTGACTTTTTAATACTAAGCCAGTTTAATCTATTCAGAATTACAATTTTTGGCGTTCTTGGAGGACATTTTAAAATAAATCTCATTGCCTTCATTACTTAATAGCAGAATAATAGGACAATAAATAAAGTGTGGTTCAATAATTGAACGATAAATCAATATTTTATGACTTTGACTGATGTGTTTAAATGTTCTATACATGAAGCCTACTTTCTGTGCAATTTTCCTTTCCAGATAAGTTACATGCTCTCCAAAATTTAGATTATCATCAATCAAAACTCCTAAATACTTAATTTTGTCTACTCTTTGGATTTCCATGTTTTTTACAAAATATCATGAACTTAGTTTTTTCGACATTTAATTTCAGTTTTCTAAGGCATAACCATTTGTATAGGGAGTCCAGGTTTTCTTTTACTTTCAGCATGGCACATTCCGCATATTTTTCACTTATGATAAGCTATGCATTTTCCGCAAATAGAAGTATTTTACAATATTTTAAGCATCTTTTGATATCATTGATATACAATGTAAACAATATTGGCGCCAAGACCGAGCCTAGCGGTAAACCAATGTTAACATCCACCATTGATGAAACTTCCTTTCCAATTATCGTTCTCTACTTTCTGTTGCTCAAATAACTCTGGAACCATTCCAACACCTTTCCTCTAATACCAATTTTAAACATAACGTCCAATAACTCAGATCTATCGACAGTTTCAAAAGCCCGTTTTAAGTCCAAGAAGACAGACACCGTAAATTTTTTGTCCGCTATGTCTTCTTTCCAATCTGCGATTACTATATTCAACGCTGTTTCACAAGAATGGCTCTTCCTGAATCCCGATTGTTCTGGGATAATCACATTGTGCTTCTCTAAGTATGCTACAAGTTGATTCTTCACAACTGTCTCCATAATTTTTTCATCTGTAGGTAATGTGCCAATTGGACGTAGTTCCTCAGGTTTCATTGTATTGTTTACTTTTTCCACAGGTATTATTGTCGAAATTTTCCAGTAACTAGGTACAATACCACTGTTTTAGGACTCGTTAATTAGATCTTTGTAGAAATTAGCAGTATATATCATGCCATCTTTAAAGACACTCTCCGATAAAAGCTTGTCGCCGCAATATTTCTTTTTAAGTGATTTTGTAATAATAATAATATCGTCCACTACAATGTCAGTAAATTTAAATGTTTCGAATGGATTACTGTGATTTGCGCTTATTTCATCCTCATTTACAATTTCTTCGATGCTATCATTAATTTCAACAATACTTTGTATAAAAAAGTTACTTAGGGCATTAGCCATATCATATTAATTTTCCAGGCATTCACCGTTAATTACAATTTTAGTGATATGTTTTTAACATCATTAAGCTCGACGAGGTCTTTTAGACACTTCCACATACGTTTCATATAGCCATTGTTATTATTTACTCTAACTTCCATGTATTTCTTTTTTTTTATAAATTATGGTTCTTTTATATATTTTCTTAACGACGTTATATTCGTCCCAAAATCCAGTATTTCGAGCAGTTTTATAAGATTCTATTTTTCTTTTATGCAGGTTTGTTAATTCGCGGTCGTACCACTTATTTCTTATCTGTATTTGGCCCTCTTTATATATGTCAGTGCTTGCAAAGCCTCAGTTAAAACTTCGTTCAGGGCTTTAGTTTTAGTTTCTACTGCGGAAATTGACATAAAGCTGAATCGCATGTTCGTAGCAAAGTTAAAAAATTTTCAGCACTATAGTATTCCCAACATGTAACAGTAGCATATCTTCTCATTTTGCAAAGCTTTGTTGTTGGCACTTCGATGTGGATTGTCTCATGGTGAGAAATGCGATGTGCACCTATATTCACTGCTTTAACTTTACCATTGTTACTGAATAGCAAATCAATTCTTGTAGACGAGTACTCTGTTATCCTAGTGTCGAAGTTTACACCTTGTATCATTGCCATTTGTGCAAATAAACTTTGTTAGCTGGTTTGAGTATGTTGACGATACATTTACGTTGATATTGAAATCGCCAATTATTAAATTATTATCCGCCTCCCTGAGATGTTCAGTGATGATTTCATTTAGATAAGTAATAAAGGTGGACTCACTGCTACTTGGTGAGTGATATAGTACACCGATTTTCCATTTTAGCGCGCATTTGTTTATTTTTACAAAAATGCACCAAACATTCATGTTGATATCTTTATTACAAACTATGCTAAATTGTATATTTTCATACACATACATGACAACACCGCCAGTATCCTACTTTGAGGGTCACAACGAATGCATTTGTAGGTGGGAATACTAAGTTCAGAATCCAAGATATGTTCTGTTGTACACGTTTCCGTACATAACACAATACTTGGTCATCTTATTTCAATAAGACGTTCCAGCTCGATTTTATTTGCTATAATACTACTAATATTAAGATAAATGCATTCCAAGTTGTATATATTGCTATCTCGATTTAAATAATATTTTGACTTTTTGGATAAAAAATCTCTGAACTTCATAACTGAGGGGAACCCCTTTACGTTGCGTTTGCAGTTGTAGTATCGTGTGAAATTCACCTCACTTCAAACACGCTTAACATTACAAACATTCGTTCATTTACCCAGATAACTACTATGAGTTCATTCGCGTTTGCCAAGTCGCCCAATGCATTAATGCGTCATACCCAAATTGCTCAAGTAGGAATCATATTGACAATATGTAGGTCAATATAATAATTCGCTAACAAAGCATTTCTCACTATTGAGTCATGCACCTCTAGTATGTAAATATTAATGTAAGAATGTATATATGTATAGGTTAAGAACTTTTGTATAAATAGGAAAGAATTTATTCAATAAAGAAGGAATATCATTCTGACACTAAACTTCAGCGCTTCAGTTTTATTATTATTTCAAAATATTTCATGGCGATCCTGCTAGCTTAGATCAAGAATTGGCAAAACTGCTAAAGATCTAGATGGTTAGAGATCCTGCCAGTTCGCGTTGTATAATAAACCATTAACTTTGCTCAAGGAAGACTCGGTTAAAATTTAAACCCTGACAAAAAGATGATCAAATATTTCCTTGTAACAACGGGTTAAACTATTTTAAATTCATCGAAGATGATTAAACATAGCGATATGAACAACTTACATTCAGTAATACTTGGAGAATTGGCCATTGGTCTCAAGGAACAATAACAACCACCAAATGACTGGTACACAAAGAAGCAAAATATTGACACGGTAACTAGCAGCAAAGGAAGCAGAATATTACCTGAAAAGAAGATTTCCATTGACGACATGACCGCATAACAGGGTGGAATATTACATGAAAAGAAGATATTGATTGGCAACATTCTGGCGGGCAGTAAGACGGCGTAAATTTTTAAGTATCATATTTAATTTAAGTTCTAGAATCAATTGAGCGGCCTTATGGGCGCTAAACAATGACCAAAAACTTCGTTTTTGCTTAGGAATTTTTTTAAATGGTAGGATGAACAACATTTTTTTACAAATAGTTTGATGTCAGCTTTGAAAATGGCACAAACTTAACCAAAGCTAAGAAAAAGATTGAAGCCCAAAGTGGCATAGAAAAATAAGAATAGCATAAAATTTAGTTTTAAACAATACTTTGTAAAGTAAATTCAACAAAAAAAAATAAAATAAATTTAAATTTTAAGAAAAATAGAAATGTCAAAAATATTAAATTTAAAACTTTTTTTAAGAAAATCAAAAATTTTAGAAACAAATTTTCTATAATGTTAATTAAATAAACAAAACTAGCAAATTGGCATAAAAATTAATTTTTAAAATAATTTGTAAATTGAAAAAAAAATACTATTTCTAAAATTATACGAAAAATGTTAATTATTTTGTAAAATTAATTAAACAAAAAGAAAAAAAATAACATAGAAATAAATTTTTTTTAAAAACTTTGTAAAATTAATATTTTTAAAATTTTGTAAGAAATTTTGAAATATCTGAATTAGAAATGTTAAATTTAACAAAATTTTTCTTTAAGAATAAAGATTTTTTTCTAAATAATAACAAGGCTAATTAAATAAGAAAAAAAGATAATAAAGTAAAATATAACGCATATGATAAAGAATAAAACCAAAAATTTTTTCACACAGAAGCAGGCGAAATAATTATAGGAAAAATTCAACATGGCTTAGCCGGGCTTGGCTATAGCCGGATATGAATAAGGGAAAGAAAATTCCGAAGTACCAGAGAATAGACCCATAAAATATGAACCACCAGCTGAACCAGAGACAGGAATTACACCAAACATTCCAGATGTTTGGCTAGCCGTTTTGCTTTGCATAATGGGCTATTGATCATTACAATAGCCACAATAATAAAGAAATATATGAAGCATAAGTACAGACAACTAAAACCCGTTCAAGACCGTTTCTAAAATTTGTTTCCCCCAATTTACAAACATCCACTTTAGCACCTTTTACTCAAAATCAAACCCAAAGCTGAGGAAGAGCAAGAAATAATTAACAAGTAAGGAAGGCTAAGTTCGGGTGTAATCGAACATTACATACTCAGTTGAGAGCTATGGAGACAATAATATAGGAAATAAGGAAAAATCACCATGTAGTAAAAAGAACCTAATGTGTTTGTATGACATGTGTATCAAATGGAAGGTATTAAACAGTATTTAAAGAGGGAGTGAGCCATAGTTCTATAAGTGGACGCCATTTAGGGATATCGCCATAAAGGTGGGCTAGGGTTGACTCTAGAATTTTTTGTACGATATGAGTATCAAATGAAAGGTGTTAATGAGTACTCTATAAGGGAGTGGGCCTTAGTTCTACAGATGGACGCCTTTTCAAGATATCTCCTTAAAGGTGGACAAGGGGGAACTCTAGAATGCGATTGTACAATATGGGTATCAAACGAAAAGCGTGAATGAGTATTTCAGAAGGGAGTGGACCTTAGTTCTATGGGTGTACGCCTTTTCGAGATATCGCCATAAAGGTGGACCAGGGGTGACTCTAGAATTTGTTTGTACGATATGGGTATCAAATGAAAGGTGTTAATGAGTATTTTAAAAGGAAGGGCCTTAGTTCTATAGGTGGACGCCTTTTCGAGATATCGTTATAAAGGTGGACCAGGGTTGACTCTAGAATGCGTTTGTACAATATGGGTATCAAAAGAAAGGTGATAAAGAGTATTTTAAAAGGGAGTGGGGCTTAGTTCTATAGGTGGACTAGGGGTGACTCTAGAATGTGTTTGTACGATATGGGTATCAAATTGAAGGAATAAAGGGTTTTAAAATGGAGTGGTGGTAGGTGTATATGTGCCGGCGTTTTCAAGATATCGACCAAAATGTGGAACAGGGCGACCCAGAACATCATCTGTCGGGTACTGCTAATTTATTTATATATGTAATTCCACGAGTAGTATTCTGGCCAAAATTCCAAGGGATTTTGATTTCGCCCTGCAGAAATTTTTCATTTTCTTCTACTTAATATGGTAGGTGTCACACCCATTTTTCAAAGTTTTTTCCTAAAGTTATATTTTACGTCTATAAGCCAATCCACTTACCATGTTTCATCCCTTTTTTCGTATTGGTATAGAATTATTGCATTTTTTTCATGTTTCGTAATTTTCGATATCGAAAAAGTGGGCGTGGTCATAGTCGGATTTCCGCCATTTTTTATACCAATACAAAGTGAGTTCAGATAAGTACGTGAACTGAGTTTAGTAAAGATATATCGATTTTTGCTCAAGTTATCGTGTAAATGGCCGAGCGGAAGGACAGACGGTTGACTGTGTATAAAAACTGGGCGTGGCTTCAACCGATTTCGCCTTTTTTCACAGAAAACAGTTATCGTCTAAGCCCCTACCAAATTTTACAAGTATTGGTAAATTTTTGTTCGACTTATGGCATTAAAAGTATCTTAGACAAATGAAATGAAAAAGGGCGGAGCCACGCCCATTTTGAAATTTTCTTTTACTTTTGTATTTTGTTGCACCATGTAATTACTGGATTTGAACGTTGACATAATTTACTTACATACTGTAAAGGTATTATATTTTTTGTTAAAATTTCACTTAAAAAAAAATTTTTTTTTAAAGTGGGCGTGGTCGTTCTCCGATTTCTAATTTTTATTAAGAATACATATTCATCCCATTCCATTGTTCAAAATTTAACTAATTTTCTATTCTGCGTCATAAGGACAACGCACCTACCAAGTTTCATCGCTTTAACCGTCTTTAGTAATGGATATCGCACTTTTTCGATTTTTCGACATTTTCGATATCGAAAAAGTGGGCGTGGTTATAGTCCGATATTGTTCATTTTAAATAGCGTTCTGTGATGAGGGCCCAAGAACCTACATACCAAATTTCATCAAGATACTTCAAAATTTACTCAAGTTATCGTGTTAACGGACGGACGGACGGACATGGCTCAATCAAATTTTTTTTCGATACTGATGATTTTGATATATGGAAGTCTATATCTATCTCAATTCCTTTATACCTGTACAACCAACCGTTATCCAATCAAATTTAATATGCTCTGTGAGCTGTGCTCAACTGAGTATAAAAACAAGTAAGGAAGGTTAAGTTCGGGTGTAACCGAACATTACATACTCAGTTGAGAGCTATGGTGACAACATAAGGGAAAATAACCATGTAGGAAAATGAACCGAGGGAAACCCTGGAATGTGTTTGTATGACATGTGTATCAAATGAAAGGCATTAAAGAGTATTTTATGAGGGAGTGGGCCATAGTTCTATAGGTGGACGCCATTTAGGGATATCGCCATAAAGGTGGATCAGGGTTGACTCTAGAATTTGTTTGTACGATATGGGTATCAAATGAAAGGTGTTAATGAGTATTTTAAAAGGGAGTAATCCTTAGTTCCATAGGTGGACGCCATTTCGAGATATCTCCACAAAGGTGGACCAGGGGTGACCCTAGAATTTGTTTGTGCGATATGGATATCAAATTAAAGGTATTAATGAGGGTTTCAAAAGGGAGTGGTGGTAGTTGTATAGGTGGTCGCCTTTTCGAGATATCGCCATAAAGGTGGACCAGGGGTGACTCTAGAATCCGTTTGTACAATATGGGTATCAAATGAAAGGTGTTAATGAGTATTTTAAAAGGGAGTGGGCCTTAGTTCTATGGTGAACGCCGTTTCGAAATATCGCCATAAAGGTGGACCAGGGGTGACTCTAGAATGTGTTTGTACGATATGGGTATCAAATTAAAGGTATTAATGAGGGTTTTAAAATGGAGTGGTGGGAGTTGTATAGGTGGTCGTCTTTTCGAGATATCGCCATAAAGGTGGCCCATGGGTGACTCTAGAATACGTTTGTACAATATGGGTATCAAACGAAAGGTGTTAATGAGTATTTTCAAAGGGAGTGGGCCTTAGATCTATAGGTGGACGCCGTTTCGAGATATTGCCGTAAAGGTGGACCAGAGGTGACTCTAGAATGTGTTTGTACGATATGGGTATCAAATTAAAGGTATTAATGAGGGTTTTAAAAGGGAGTGGTGGTAGTTGTATAGGTGGTCGCCTTTTCGAGATATCGCCATAAAGGTGGACCAGGGGTGACTCTAGACTTTGTTTGTACGATATGGGTATGAAATGAAAGGTGTTAATGAGTATTTTTAAAAGGGGCGGGCCTTTGTTCTATAGGTGGTCGCCTTTTCGAGATATCGCCATAAAGGCGGACCAGGGGTGACTCTAGAATATGTTTGTACGATATGGGTATCAAATGAAAGGTGTTAATGAGTATTTTAAAAGGGCGTGTGGCTTATTTCTATAGGTGGACGCCTTTTCGAGATATCGCCATAAAGGTGGACCAGGGGTGACTCTAGAATGTGTTTGTACGATATTGGTATCAAATTAAAGGTATTAATGAGAGTTTTAAAAGGGAGTGGTGGTAGTTGTATATGTGAAGTCGTTTTCCAGATATCGACCAAAATGTGGACCAGGGTGACCCAGAACATCATCTGTTGGATACCGCTAATTTATTTATATATGTAATACCTGCCAAGATTTTAAGGGTGTTTTATTTCGCCCTGTAGAACTTTTTCATTTTCTTCTACTTAATATGGTAGGTGTCACAACCATTTTACAAAGTTTTTTCTAAAGTTATATTTCGCGTCAATAAACCAATCCAATTACCATGTTTCTTCCCTTGTTTTCGTATTTGGTATAGAATTATAGCATTTTTTTCATTTTTCGTAATTTTCGATATCGAAAAAGTGGGCGTGGTCATAGTCGGATTTCGTTCATTTTTTATACCAAGATAAAGTGAGTTCAGATAAGTACGTGAACTAAGCTCAGTAAAGATATGTCGATTTTTGCTCAAGTTATCGTGTTAACGGCCATGCGGAAGGACAGACGGACGACTGTGTATAAAAACTGGGCTTGGCTTCAACCGATTGCGCCCATTTTCACAGAAAACAGTTAGCGTCATAAAATCTATTCCCCTACCAAATTTCAAAAGGATTGGGAAATTTTTGTTCGACTTATGGCATTAAAAGTATCCTAGACAAACTAAATGAAAAAGGGCGGAGCCACGCCCATTTTGAAATTTTCTTTATTTTTTGTATTTTGCTGCACCATATCATTACTAGAGTTGAATGTTGACATAATTTACTCATATACTGTAAAGATATTAAATTTTTTGTTAAAATTTTACTTTTAAAAAAAAATTTTTTTAAAAGTGGGCGTGGTCCTTCTCCGATTTTGCTAATTTTTATTAAGCGTACATACAGTAATAGGAGTAACGTTCCTGCCAAATTTCATCATGATATCTTCAACGACTGCCAAATTACAGCTTGCAAAACTTTTAAATTACCTTCTTTTAAAAGTAGGCGTTACCACGCCCATTGTCCAAAATTTTACCAATTTTCTATTCTTCGTCATATCTTCAACTCACCTACCAAGTTTCATCGCTTTATCTGTCTTTGGTAATGAATTATTGCACTTTTTCGGTTTTTCGAAATTTTCGATATCGAAAAAGTGGGCGTGGTTATAGTCCGATATCGTTCATTTAAATAGCGATCTGAGATGAGTGCTCAGGAACCCACGTACCAAATTTCATCAAGATACCTCAAAATTTAATCAAGTTATCGTGTTAACGGACGGACGGACGGACATGGCTCAATCAAATTTTTTTTCGATCCTGATGATTTTGATATATGGAAGTCTATATCTATCTCGATTCCTTTATACCTGTACAACCAACCGTTATCCAATCAAACTTAATATACTCTGTGAGCTCTGCTCAACTGAGTATAATAAATAAATAAATCTTTAAACAGTAACCCTAAAAATATCACAAACGACATTAAAGGCAGCTTCATTAGACCTGCCCAAAGTTAATGGCAAATCAATAATTTGCATACCTCGCAGTAGTAGTTTCCATGGAAGTTATCAAGATAACATCCCTGAAGGCTGTCAAAGGAAAAGGATTTATAAAACAGCCCTGGTAAAATTTGTGTCAGCGGACATATGAAAAAAAAATACAAAAATTTTACAAGCAGCCAATAAGACCAAAAAAGATTTATGAAGAAAAAGTCACAAAGAGAACCTTAAAAATATATGTAAAGCGATATATAAATTTGCAATAAAAGACTAGTCGCGCTCATTTTCATCTTAGGATAGAAAAATGTTAGCGTAGAAAAAGTATCAAGCAACCAGATTGTTGAGGAAGTTATTGACTTAGGACAATATTCGACCAGGCATACAAGAAATACCCGCAATCCAGGACTTGAAATATAAGGAAAAAATAATTGAATATTTACTGCAGTAAGCAAATTTAAAATTGATAACCAGGTTCTCAAGATCAACTAATTGCACAAACCCAAGAGTTTGTGCAAGTGACAAATCCGGGTATAAAAATAACAAAATAGTTCTTCATAAAAATCATGACGATTCTGTCTTGGTGGCCGCCGCAGAAATCGCATGACAAATAAGATCAAAGAAATTGCTGGAAAAATAAGAAAAATAAATAGAATAATTTCCGTATCCACTGTACCATCCTTCCACTAACCAGTTAACCTACTACCACTAATATAAACTAACTTGCTCTTCCTTCAACCTCACCAAAATTCCTGCACAATTAGCTACAGATTGTTGTTATACACTAAATTCAATAAAAACCCTAATAAAATGAAATAACAACGAAAAGCCGTTATTTAATAAAAATAATTAAAGTTAGGAATAAAAAAAAAGAAAAAAAAATAAAACAAGTAAGGAAGGTTAACTGCTGGTGTAACCGAACATTACATACTCAGTTGAGAGCTATGGTGACAACATAAGGGAAAATAACCATGTAGGAAAATGAACCGAGGGACACCCTGGAATGTGTTTGTATGAAATGTGTATCAAATGAAAGGCATTAAAGAGGATTTTATGAGGGAGTGGGCCATAGTTCTATAGGTGGACGCCATTTAGGGATATAGCCATAAAGGTGGATCAGGGTTGACTCTAGAATTTGTTTGTACGATATGGGTATCAAATGAAAGGTGTTAATGAGTATTTTAAAAGGGAGTAATCCTTATTTCCATAGGTGGACGCCGTTTCGAGACATCTCCATAAAGGTGGACCAGGGGTGACCCTAGAATTTGTTTGTACAATATGGGTATCAAAAAAAGGTGCTAATGAGTATTTTAAAGGGATTGATCCTTAGTTCCATAGGTGGACGCGGTTTCGAGATATCGCCATAAAGGTGGACCAGGGGTGACTCTAGAATGTGTTTGTACGATATCGATATCAAATTAAAAGGGAGTGGTGGTAGTTGTATATGTGAAAGCGTTTTCCAGATATCGACCAAAATGTGGGACAAGGTTGACCCAGAACATCCTCTGTTGGATACCGCTAATTTATTATATATGTAATACCTGCCAAGATTTCAAGGGTTTTTTATTTCGCCCTGCAGAACTTTTTCATTTTCTTCTTCTTATATGGTAGGTGTCACAATCATTTTACAAAGTTTTTTCTAAAGTTATATTTCGCGTCAATAAACCAATCCAATTACCATGTTTCATCCCTTTTTTCGTATTTGGTATAGAATTATGGCATTTTTTTTCATTTTTCGTAATTTTCGATATCGAAAAAGTGGGCGTGGTCATAGTCGGATTTAGTTCATTTTTTATACCAACATAAAGTTCGTTCAGATAAGTACGTGAACTAAGTTCAGTCATATCTTCAACTCACCTACCAAGTTTCATCGCTTTATCTGTCTTTGGTAATGAATTATTGCACTTTTTCGGTTTTTCGAAATTTTCGATATCGAAAAAGTGGGCGTGGTTATAGTCCGATATCGTTCATTTTAAATAGCGATCTGAGATGAGTGCTCAGGAACCCACGTACCAAATTTCATCAAGATACCTCAAAATTTAATCAAGTTATCGTGTTAACGGACGGACGGACGGACATGGCTCAATCAAATATCGTTCATTTTAAATAGCGATCTGAGATGAGTGCTCAGGAACCCACGTACCAAATTTCATCAAGATACCTCAAAATTTAATCAAGTTATCGTGTTAACGGACGGACGGACGGACATGGCTCAATCAAATTTTTTTTCGATCCTGATGATTTTGATATATGGAAGTCTATATCTATCTCGATTCCTTTATACCTGTACAACCAACCGTTATCCAATCAAACTTAATATACTCTGTGAGCTCTGCTCAACTGAGTATAATAAATAAATAAATCTTTAAACAGTAACCCTAAAAATATCACAAACGACATTAAAGGCAGCTTCATTAGACCTGCCCAAAGTTAATGGCAAATCAATAATTTGCATACCTCGCAGTAGTAGTTTCCATGGAAGTTATCAAGATAACATCCCTGAAGGCTGTCAAAGGAAAAGGATTTATAAAACAGCCCTGGTAAAATTTGTGTCAGCGGACATATGAAAAAAAAATACAAAAATTTTACAAGCAGCCAATAAGACCAAAAAAGATTTATGAAGAAAAAGTCACAAAGAGAACCTTAAAAATATATGTAAAGCGATATATAAATTTGCAATAAAAGACTAGTCGCGCTCATTTTCATCTTAGGATAGAAAAATGTTAGCGTAGAAAAAGTATCAAGCAACCAGATTGTTGAGGAAGTTATTGACTTAGGACAATATTCGACCAGGCATACAAGAAATACCCGCAATCCAGGACTTGAAATATATAAGGAAAAAATAATTGAATATTTACTGCAGTAAGCAAATTTAAAAATTGATAACCAGGTTCTCAAGATCAACTAATTGCACAAACCCAAGAGTTTGTGCAAGTGACAAATCCGGGTATAAAAATAACAAAATAGTTCTTCATAAAAATCATGACGATTCTGTCTTGGTGGCCGCCGCAGAAATCGCATGACAAATAAGATCAAAGAAATTGCTGGAAAAATAAGAAAAATAAATAGAATAATTTCCGTATCCACTGTACCATCCTTCCACTAACCAGTTAACCTACTACCACTAATATAAACTAACTTGCTCTTCCTTCAACCTCAGCCCAAAATTCCTGCACAATTAGCTACAGATTGTTGTTATACACTAAATTCAATAAAACCCTAATAAAATGAAATAACAACGAAAAGCCGTTATTTAATAAAAATAATTAAAGTTAGGAATAAAAAAAAGAAAAAAAAATAAAACAAGTAAGGAAGGTTAACTGCTGGTGTAACCGAACATTACATACTCAGTTGAGAGCTATGGTGACAACATAAGGGAAAATAACCATGTAGGAAAATGAACCGAGGGACACCCTGGAATGTGTTTGTATGAAATGTGTATCAAATGAAAGGCATTAAAGAGGATTTTATGAGGGAGTGGGCCATAGTTCTATAGGTGGACGCCATTTAGGGATATCGCCATAAAGGTGGATCAGGGTTGACTCTAGAATTTGTTTGTACGATATGGGTATCAAATGAAAGGTGTTAATGAGTATTTTAAAAGGGAGTAATCCTTATTTCCATAGGTGGACGCCGTTTCGAGACATCTCCATAAAGGTGGACCAGGGGTGACCCTAGAATTTGTTTGTACAATATGGGTATCAAAAAAAAGGTGCTAATGAGTATTTTAAAAGGGATTGATCCTTAGTTCCATAGGTGGACGCGGTTTCGAGATATCGCCATAAAGGTGGACCAGGGGTGACTCTAGAATGTGTTTGTACGATATCGATATCAAATTAAAAGGATTGAGTGGTGGTAGTTGTATATGTGAAAGCGTTTTCCAGATATCGACCAAAATGTGGACAAGGTTGACCCAGAACATCCTCTGTTGGATACCGCTAATTTATTTATATATGTAATACCTGCCAAGATTTCAAGGGTTTTTTATTTCGCCCTGCAGAACTTTTTCATTTTCTTCTTCTTAATATGGTAGGTGTCACAATCATTTTACAAAGTTTTTTCTAAAGTTATATTTCGCGTCAATAAACCAATCCAATTACCATGTTTCATCCCTTTTTTCGTATTTGGTATAGAATTATGGCATTTTTTTCATTTTTCGTAATTTTCGATATCGAAAAAGTGGGCGTGGTCATAGTCGGATTTAGTTCATTTTTTATACCAACATAAAGTTCGTTCAGATAAGTACGTGAACTAAGTTCAGTAAAGATATGTCGATTTTTGCTTTAGTTATCGTGTTAACGGCCATGCGGAAGGACAGACGGACGACTGTGTATAAAAACTGGGTGTGGCTTCAACCGATGTCGCCTATTTTCACACAAAACAGTTAACGTCATAAAATCTATGCCCCTACCAAACTTCAAAAGGATTGGTAAATTTTTGTTCGACCTATGGCATAAAAGTCTCCTAGACAAATTAAATGAAAAAGGGCGGAGCCACGCCCATTTTGAATTTTTCTTTTATTTTTGTATTTTGTTGCACCATATCATTACTGGAGTTGAATGTTGACATAATTTACTTATATACTGTAAAGATGTTAAATTTTTTGTTAAAATATTACTTAAAAAAAAATTTTTTTTAAGTGGGCGTGGTCCTTCTCCGATTTCGCTAATTTTTATTAAGCGTACATATAGTAAGAGGAGTAACGTTCCTGCCAAATTTCATCATGATATCTTTAACGACTGCCAAATTACAGCTTGCAAAATTTTAAATTACTTCTTTTAAAAGTGGGCGGTGCCACGCCCATTGTCCAAAATTTTACTAATTTTCTATTCTGCGTCATAAGTTCAACTCACCTACCAAATTTTACTAATTTTCTATTCTGCGTCATAAGTTCAACTCACCTACCAAATTTCATCGCTTGGTAATGACTTTATCTGTCTTTGGTAACGAATTATTGCACTTTTTCGGTTTTTCGAAATTTTCGATATCGAAAAAGTGGGCGTGGTTATAGTCCGATATCGTTCATTTTAAATAGCGATCTGAGATGAGTGCTCAGGAATCTACATACCAAATTTCATCAAGATACCTCAAAATTTACTCAAGTTATCGTGTTAACGGACGAACGGACGGACGGACAGACGGCCGGACGGACGGACATGGCTCAATGAAATTTTTTTTCGATCCTGATGATTTTGATATACGGAAGTCTATATCTATCTCGATTCCTTTATACCTGTACAACCAACCGTTATCCAATCAAACTTAATATACTCTGTGAGCTCTGCTCAACTGAGTATAAAAATGGATATAAGTATGAGATGCTTCAGATAGGAAACCTAATTTTTAGAGAGATGATAATTTTAGGAAAAATATTTTTATTTAGCCACAGGTAGAATAGAAAATAGTAATAGGAAAATATTTTTTTAGAGTTGAATATAGTAATAGAAAATATGTTTACTTCAACCCACACATATAATCCATACGAATATGTTTAATCAGGTATAGAACATATTACATGGCACAGTATAGAACATTTACTAGTAACACATATGATTTAAAAACCAAAACAATCATACTGTAAGCATCCCAATTTACTCAACATAGATACGTAAGAAAGAAAATGTAAATAAACAAAGAAATAAAAATACTAACCCATGTTAACACAAATGAAGTAACTGTAACACTTCATAATAATTTGTAAACACATAACGCTTTTTAAGGGAGTCGACGCTCTTAAGGGTCGGCTGTGTATTTTATAAAAATAATTAATAAATTACTCATCATAGTAAATACACAAAAAAAATAGAAAATGTCAGCTTATTATGAAAAAGCGAGAATGAGCATAACGGGCATTGTATGTAAAGCAAATGCAAACGAATAAAAGCAAAAAGAAAACATATAAACTGATAATATCAAGTTACCACTATGACATAAATTACAACTGAATGCAAAAAATTATTTGGTAACACCAAGCAAGTTGAAACAACACGGCACACTTATCACAGTGACATTGGAGTGACGATCTATAATTAAGCATACAATTATATACGCTCACTTAAAAGGTCGATGGTGTAGTACTTCAAACACGCTTAACATTACAAACATTCGTTCATTGACCCAGATAATTACTATGATTTCATTCGCGTTTGCCAAGTCGCCCAATGCATCAATGCGTCATACCCAAATTGCTCAAGTAGGAATCATATTGACAATATGTAGGTCAATATAATAATTCGCTAACAAAGCATTTCTCACTATTGAGTCATGCAGCTCTAGTATGTAAATATTATGTAAGAATGTATATATGTATAGGTTAAGAACTTTTTTATAAATAGGAAAGAATTTATTCAATAAAGAAGGAATATCATTCTGACGCTAAACTTCAGCGCTTCAGTTTTATTATTATTCCAACATATTACACAGTTTACGAAACCATAAAAAGATTTCGGATTGCGGATAATATTATTTTTCATCTTACAGATATAAGCTTATAACACTTTTTATTGAGTTTAAAATACTTCTGACGTAAATTCGAATACCGCAAGTAGTCTTTGCATAAACCTGATTTCTTGTGTAACTTAAATAACCGGGCTTTTATTTTTTAAAGCTTTAAGTTCTTTCTTTATACCATAATTGGGTGGTTCAACATAGGCAAAGTTACGTTTAGGAACATACTTTTCGAATAGGCTGTAAATGGTATTATTAAAATGCGAGACGTTGGCTTCTATATCTACACTATATTCAGGCCACGTGAAATTAGATAGTTCTCGGTTTAAGTTTTTAAAATTGGCTTTGGCAAAATTAAAGTCAAACCCAAAGTCTGAAGCACACAGATTAGTACCGCAATCTTTAATGTTGTTCGTAAAAAAATCTCTACAGAAGGATGGTAAGCGGCTTCTGGTAAGACCAAAGGATCATGACTGCCAGTCCGTTGGATAGTGTTGGACTTTTTCCTGAAATACACCGTGACACGAAATATATGAAGCCGGAGTATTGTAAAGCACGCATTTGTGAATAAAGCGGGGTTTCAAATGGACAATGGACGGTGTTGCTAAAATTTTTACCTTTATTACTGAAAGCGCGAATGAAATCAACATTAATTAGCTCCAGTGCGTAAAATCTTACACTAATCCATCACTTGATGAACATATAATGTTGCTACTTCAACCAAACTAATATTATTCTCTTATAAAGTTTAATACTTAATTTTTCCTTGCGTTTCCATCACTTGCATATACCTATAGGCCATGTCTCAAATATATTGTTGGCCTATATCAGCAGCTGATTTTATTTTTTCATTTGACGGAGTAGGAATTGTCAAAGGAGATGGCAAACTCAAAATGAAACCCACAAATTGACAGCATTTTCTTACAACACACAAAAACTGCTAAGTTTTATGCTTTCATCCATTCCATTCGGCTAACAGCAACACGCAGATTTTGACAATCTGAACAAAGGTATGTTGTTGCTGTAGAGATGAGCCAACCATATAGTTGAGCCCATGACTAGACGAAAATCAGCATTTTCGGTTGCCGTACAAATTTCATTGTCCCACTTTCACAATTTGCAGTATTTACAAATTAATTACAGAAAACTGAAATTCATCCATTTTCCACTTCTGCTTCTTTTGTTGCCGCCTCACGCAACCCACACCGCAGCAGAGTCCGTATTTTCATTAGTTCTGTCTGTTTTGTATCTGTTGATTGCTTTGGTTTCTGCTTGTTTGTTGGTTTACTAGTTTTACACACATTAATTCAAACTCTCAGTTTCATATTAATTTAATGTTCATGCTTCTCAGTAGTAATTCAACTACGAAGGTATAAAGTCTTTGTGGGGCTACCCTACAGGATGTATTTCATATGAATGTTCTATGTAGAAATTCATCATTTGTGATTAAAATTTATTACCACTTTTTCATTCAACTAGCAGTTGTAAATATAGCAGTTACTTGGACGTATAATGGGTGACCCTGCAGGAGAAACCTTGTACAAAATATCTAGGAATCATTCTAGATAGTAAGTGGTCGTGGAAGGTCAACGTGAAGGAGAGCGGGAAGAAAGTCTCGCCGGCACTTTATGCATGTAAAGGAAAGTTGAGGTGTAAATGGAATCTATCGAATCTCTCTCTCATCGGGATACTAACAGCGATTGCAAAGTCTATCTTATACTATGGAGTCCTTGTTTGGTAGACAGCCACACAAAAAATAACCTACCTCGGAAAATTAGAAGGATATGCAGGCTATAAATATATAGAATTCCGAGAGCCCTGAAAACAATCACGACAGCTGCATTGTATGTTATTCTGCTCATTCTGTGGGCCTGGTGCCGAAGTACATAGCGTCAACAACTGCGGCAAGATACAATGCTCCGGGGCAGCTTGAGCGCATATCATGCCCCCAAAGTAGTAAAGCGTCATCAAATATTAGACGAACATACTAACTTTCTCCATACCTGCGTTCCGATTGGTCCCTAAGAGCCACAGTAGCCGCTTGTTTTTTAAGCTAGTGGGATATAAACGATGTAAGCGAATCGCATAGAAAGCAACAACACAAAGTAAGCTAGTTGAGTTGGCTAAGTGGTTTGAGATGAAATCGCTTAAGCAGCAGTGCCCAAAAAAGGGCACACTTGTTAACGATCGAATGAAATGTACATAAAAATGTGCAGATAAACTAGAATAACAAAATAACAGCGCGGCGGCAGTGTGACATACATATCAACAAAAACACGCATTCCATGTATTTTGTTTTTGTAATTTCTGGTTGAGTGTCAAAAAGGTACTGCGCCAGAAGAAGAAATGTCAAAGCAGCTAAAAAAGTACCAATTAACTGATAAACTTCCATCACCTGTACTATTCCGCCATGATGAAAACTGTTTAGCTAGTCGAAGCATTTTTTGCAAGCTAGCAAAATGCAACTTTTATAGGTGAGAGGTTTGCGCAAGGCCGCTCAGATCGCAATCAAGGCAAAGTAATGCAATAGGCTGGGTCTACGGCAACGCTGATCCGTAAACAAACAGATCTCACAAGCTACCAGACCATTGCAGTGTTTTTCAGGCGTGACTTAGGCAGTAGAAACACTGGAGACAGATAACTTAAACTGTGGCCGCGTTAATTTTTGCATTAACAGCACACAACATTTAAAAGTATGTTAGAGCTTACGCAATCCCTGCAAAGAATCGGTATAAGGGAGAAATATGCATCTTTGTTGGGTGCCTGGGCATATGGGAATATATGGAAATGAAAAAGCGAATAAGCTGGCTAAACAGGGCGGATCCCCCAAGTTTGTACCGTAGACGTTCCAATCAGATTGGGGGAGATTAAAAGAAGGCGAAAGGAAAGGCGTGAAATCAAGCGCGGGTTGAAAAGTATAGAAGATAATGTGCAGGTCTTACAACCTAAGACCAACAAAGCTACTCTTATCCTTGAAAGGAGGTGACGTTAGGCTAATGATGGGTATTCAGAGTGGACACTGCCTTTGGCGTCAAATGTTTTTAAATTAGGCCTTGTGCGGGTTGGAGGGGAAAACCGTCGAGCACCTTTCGTGGTGATGCCCTGTGCTCGCCAGGCTAAAACTCCAGCTACGTAGAGTGGCACAGCTATTAGATCTAGAAGCAGCAGAAGGACGGAAGTATTTTGTAACATAGGTCTTGGTTTCTGCTAGTGTTTTGTAGTTCGGTCATTGAGAAAACTTTTGGTGAGACTGTGGACACATGGAGTCTATATGAGGTCCTCACGTACGGGCCAATTCATCCTTACCTAGCAGATACAAATTCTGGAATTTTCTAAACCATATTTTTTGGCACTTAAATACAAAAAAAGCACAAATCTTGTGCTTTGAGTACCTTTAACCCAAAGGGACAGGTTGAAAAAAAAAGATGTAAAACGACAAACAACATCTGATGAGAGAATTTCTTAAATATCTTAACAGGAAACAGATTTTATGGAAAATCTTTCCAGAAGATGTCACTCCGCAACACAGGTATAGATACCTTTTGACGCATATATTTTCCTATTGGGTATTGTAGTTGAACTATCAGTCTTATATACATATATATGTATGTAGTTACTTTTGTTTACTTTGTTGTAATATGTAATATGCGTAAATGTTGCCTGGCCTGTCAGTTTATATAGTCATTCACTATACGCACTTTTGGCGATAATACTGAATGTGTGAATGAATGATTTTTGGGTTTGTTTCCGGGTGAAGAGGTTCAATTAAACTGATGTGTAAGTTCAAGAGCTTTTAACAGTTTGTTAAAATTTTAGCATTTAAGCAAATAATAATATGAATAAAACACAATCCGATATTATATGCACAAATTTATTGAATGCTTATGTACATAGCATACATATGTACGTGCACCTGTATTTTAATAAGACGTATACAGTTACATAATATTGTAATGAATTTACTACAAATCTTCTTATCTGCAATCTTCTACTAAGGTTCGAATCACTAAACTGTTGAATAAACAACTCCGATATTGAATAATGGAAAAATGACCTTTATTAAAGACTTCACAATAAATAATTCTGCTATTACTCGCCAGATAGCGTCTTAATCAAAAACTGCTTCTAGCGCCTCTACCTTTGGTGCTTTTATACTCTGTGATTTCCTCGTTGCATCTTATAGGCGCTTCCAGAATTTACTTAGTTACTGCCATATAATTATAACTACAGATGCACGTGTATAGCTTCTCATATGCGCGCGTATTTGTGAGCGACACTTCCACAATTACAATTGCATACTTTCGGGAGCATCTCAGATAAGATATCTGAATGTGTTTGTGCATCTCTTCTCCGCTGCGTGTACGTACATATGTAGACATAATGGTTTATGTAGATACATAATGATTGATTTATGGATGTGCATACAAGGCGCTGCTTAGTATCGGCTTAGAGATGGCATTACCCCTTAGTGTTGCTAATATTCGTAACACTGGCCTCCACCTAAGTCTGATCGTCCCGACAAATCTCTCGATCTAAACGCTGCTAGCATCTCCAAATGAACCACCCTTCTATTTCGTGGTTTCCCAATGGTTTGTCTGCGGTAGGTGGTGTCACTGATCTTCTTCACAACTTTGTACGGGCCTTCCCAACTGCACCGAAATTTGGATGGAACACCTTTCCGCCGGTGAGGGTTGTATAAAAGTACCAAATCTTCCTCCAAGAGACCTTCCGAATTATTGTTCTCATCGTACCTGCGTTTCATCTTACTACTCATTATCCTTGATCGTTCCCTCGCACTCTGTTGTTTGGCCAATGAACTACTTTGTAGAGCTTGCTCTTGACGGATTGGCCTCACATACTCAGTATCGTTCCGACGTTTCCCTAAAGAAGTGCGCGCTGGCTTGAAACCACCCTTGCATTCTTTCTGGAAAATTCTTTCAGTCGTTTTAGTGCGTCCATTAGGTTTTGTCAATGCCAGTGTTTCTCTGGCAGGTACTTTTGATTTCGCTTTATTTGGCCCATTCGATCCATCAACGTTTGCTCGATCTACTTTCCTTGACTTTCGTGGTCTCTGTCGAATCTCCTCCACCAGCACTCGCTTACTGCTGAACCCTTTTTCCAAACTGAAGTTAAGTGGCACATCTTGGTTCTCATAAAGCATCACCCTTCTCTGCATATCGATCTTGATGTCATGGTCAACCAAGAAGCCCACTCCCAATATGACTTCATCAACAATCTCCGCCACAATGAATTTGTGTAGATGACCTTTCCAATTAATACCTCACATACCACTTCTCCTTGGACTTGATTATACTCGCCAGTGACCGTACGCAACGGTGCTCCAGGTAACGGTTTACTCTCCCCTTTACCAAGTCAGATCGGATTAAGGAATGAGATGCGCCCGTATCTACAGACAGTACATGTTCTTCCCTCTGACGGTAAGACTGCTTGATTTCCTTCCAATTTGCGACAGAGATATCACAGGACATTCAATAGCTGGGGCAAGTTTTCGATTTTTACATCTGACTCGCTCTTGCTTATCTCCTTCAGGTTTGCGTTTACGGCCACCCAAGTTGGAAGTACCAGGACCGGTGCTGCAATGACGAGCAATGTGCCCTGGGTTTCCGCACTTCAAACATTTGATTGCACCATTATTCTTCTGTTGTGTTCCTTTTAAAGCTTTTAAAATTGCGTCTACCCGACTCTGGCCTTTCTACTTCCACCCGGCGTGCTTTGAAAACTGGCTTACACTGAAGCGACGCTGTTTCCTGAATCAGAGCTTGTGAAACCGTTTCTGCGAATAATGGCTTAGGGTTTGCGTATATAGCTCGCTTTGTTTCGACGTCCCTTATGCCATTTATAAAGCTCTGAATCTTTACACTTTCAGTGTATTCGATGAGTGCGTCCGAATTTGCCAAATGAGCCAACCTTTCAACATCCGAAGCAAACTCTTGCAAAGTCTCATTAGCTTTTTGGTAACGGTTTTTGCAACTCTATTTGGTGTATCTGCTTCCTATGTTCGCTTCCGCATCGCCTCTCTAGAGCACTCATCAATGTTTCGTAGTTGTTCCGCTCCCCCTCGGGAATAGTCTGTAGGATTTCAGCAGCAGATCCTTTCAATGCCACGAATAGTGCAGCAACTTTATCTTCAGCACTCCAGTTGTTCACTGCTGCGGTCTTCTCAAACTGAATCTTAAACACTTGGAAAGGAACAGAGCCGTCAAAAGATGGAGTTTTTACCTTCGGATTGCTTGCTGAAACAGCTGGGCGATTTAGTTGCAGCTCCTGTATACGACCTCTCCATGTTTGAATCTCGGCATCGATTTTGTCCTCGAGTTGTAAAATTTTTGTATCTTGTGCCTCCAGCTTCGATGATACCCTTATCTCTTGCGCCTCCAGCTGCGAGGATATGCGAGCCTCTTGTGCTTTCAACTGTTCAGCCAACTGAGATGTCATATATGTCTTCTGTTCTTCCAGTTGACATGACATTTGCGACGGCATTGATGTTACTGTCGATCTTTGTGCAGATATTGCAGCCAATATCATGTTCAAGTCTGTGCTGATAACTGTCTGCGATGTTTCGTTTTTCTCTTCAATTTTTGTTGTCTCCTCGCCATCAAGATGAAAGACATACTCTTCCACGTTAATTCCCTCTTATTCCATTGCCTCTCGTAGTCGTGCCTGAAGTTCGGGTTTATTGCCGGTTGTATTCAATCCACGGCTGTCCAACTCCTTCTTCAGTTGCTAGATCTTCAATTCACTGAACTTTGCCATGTCCTTGTTGTCCTCTGGAATTTATTCAACAATTCTTCTTCTGACACCGATTGTAACGAATTTACTGCAAATCCTCTTATCTGCAATCTTCTACTAAGGTTCGAATCACTAAACTGTTGAATAAACAATCCAATATTGAATAATGGAAAAATTACCTTTATTAAAGTACTTCACAATAAATAATACTGCTATTGCTCGCCAGAGAGCGTCTTAATCAAAAACTGCTTCTAGCGCCTCTACCTTTGGTGCTTTTATACTCTGTGATTTCCTCGTTGCATCTTCTAGGCGCTTCCAGAATTTACTTAGTTATTGCCATATAATTATAACTACAGATGCACGTGTATAGCTTCTCATATGCGCGCGTATTTGTGAGCGACACTTCCACAATTACAATTGCATACTTTCGGGAGCATCTCAGATAAGATATCTGCATGTGTTTGTGCATCTCTTCTCCGCTGCGTGTACATACATATGTGTAGACATAATGGTTGATTCGTTTATGTAGATACATAATGATTGATTTATGGATGTGCATACAAGGCGCTGCTTAGCATCGGCTTAGAGATGGCAGTACCCCTTGGTGTTGCTAATATTCGTAACAATATTATTTGTTTATTGCGATTGAAGTGTTTACTTCCATTTGCTTATGCCAGGTTGCTTGATTTTAAGATGAATTAATATTTCGGTCCAGTTCAATATACTGCCGTCCTTGTAAAAAAGCTGTAAAGTGTTAAAAGTTAGATCGTAGAAAATCTAATTTTTTTTTGGGAAATTTAAAACTTTTCCAAGTATAAAATCAGTAAGTGAATTATAACTACTTTTGGCTATGGACGGATGTATATTATAAATGTTGAATTTTGGACGTTTGTCCGATGTCCAGACGTTTCTTTTTGTGACCCCACCCCCCCTGACCGACTACAGTACTTCTAAATTGATATAACTCTTCTTGTATTTGTTCCGTACCAATAAATATTTGCTATCTGGGGTACATAGTAACTAGATACAGTCCTAAGAGTTTTGGAAAAGCCAGAAGGGGAGTCACCTTCTCCCCTGCGCCACCCTTTTAATAAATCGTAATATCTCTACGTCTATCCGTCCTAGGCCAATAACATTTTGTATTTGGGCCATGTAGAACCGTGTTCAAAGAAATTTTGGAAATACACTCGCCTCGCCCACGGTAACCATTTTATAAATCTCCATTACTCTGGAGTGGGTAGCCACTGAACATCCGTTTGGTGGTGGGCCAATGTAGACTGTGACAACCTAGCTAGGCTACTCCGTCATAATGGTTAAAGGGCCAGCTGGGTGCTTAATCAGTGGAGTCGTTTGACCATAAAGTGCGGTTGCAGGCGGTCGTCTGTCTTCCAGCGGCTGCTATGAAAACGTGCAAGCTCGCTGGGCTTGGACCAGTCACATAAAACTACACTCCAATTAAAACGAAAATATGAACCCAGATAAAAAGACAACCCTTCATGTCGGTTAACCCAAAGAAGGAGCGACTGGCGCACCTTGGTGGATGACCATAACCGTTTAAACAGGTCAACGCCAAAAAAGGAAGTAAGTAAATGTGGCATATTCATCGGGCTCTAAGGATTTAAGAAAAGTGTGGAGAGCTACCCCTCGCCCTTCCTGAACCAGAGTTATGTGACTTAGACCAAAAATATTTTGAATATGGGTAAAACTAATTTTGAAGATGCAACCCTACCCCCATTTTAGGTGTTTCTATAAACTTTCATGCGTGCTCCACCTACCACACCGAGGACGACCAGGTGCCGTCATAAGCTCCTGAAGATGACTTCAGATTGAAGTCTAAATATCGACAATACAAACAATTCGACAAATATATATATTGGGTCGGTTCGATTTCTGTGGACGAAAGTTAAGCAATATCGCGCCATCGATTTTTCGATAGGATTTGGACTCATGACAAAAAAGTTCCATCACGCATACCCAAAACAAATTATTTCCGAGCCTGCGAAAGAAAATGACGAAAGGGTAAATTTTTCGAACAAAACACTTCCCAAAACCCAAAAAATATATATATATATCAAAAATCTGTTGTAAAAACGTTGGCGATAAGTTTTTTTTTATATTTTTTGGGTTATGGGGAATGTTTTGGTCGAAAAATGGACCCTTTCGCCATTTTTTTTTCGCAGACTCGGAAATTATTTTTTTGGGTATGCGTCGTGGAACTTTTTTTCCTGAGCACAAATCCTATCGAAAAATCGATGGCGCGATATCGGTGAATAAACCGACCCAGTCTAATATATATATTGTTTAAACACATGTTATTAAACATATACATATATATACTGGACTAGCGCTCAAACATACCTTGAATATTTTAACTATATGGCCGAAATACAAGAAAGTAATTAATTAAAGTTTTTCCAAGCGGGGTCGCGCTTCGGCAGTGGTTTGGCAAACACTCCAAGTGTATTTCTGCCATGAAAAGTTTCTCAGTGAAAACCCATCTGCCTTGCATTTGCCGTTCGGAGTCGGCATAAAAGAAGTAGGTCCCGTCCTGCCAATTTGTAGGAAAATTAAAAAGAAGCCTGACGCAAATTGAAAGAGAAGCTCGGCCTTAAATCTCTTCGGAGTTTCGCGCGCCATACATTTACTTATTTTTGTATGCCTCTTGGTCAATTTGACGCCTGCCAATAATTGATTTATGGGCCATATAAATCAAGACACATTATTTTAGGGAAAAAAAGATAGAAAGTCCTTTTTTGGCCAGCAAATGCCAAACTCTATAAGTCTCGTATCATATGCGTCCTTAAATAATGCAAAGAGGATCAGATAGATATATAATTAAAGATCAACGGCTTCAATGGCAATTCGTGTTATGAAAATGGCAGCAGAGGAACGGCAAGGCCACTACTGCGCTGGGGTTGAAGAATCGTTTGGAACTTCCAATTGATTGCCCTTATGGAAGAGAAGAACGGAACAGGGTTTTGTAGCAATATGGCCAAAATCATCTAAATTTTGAGTGTAATTTGATAAAAATTAAATAAGTTTGCAATTTTGTTTTAGTAAAAAATATTTCTTAATTTATGTTGTTTAGGGGAGCAGTACAAAATTTACCTTCCGTTTTCTGCTTGTGGGATATAGCTGTGGTGAGGTTATGATGATGATGGCGAAGGTGGTGGTGCTTTGATGGTTCGACGAGTTGGTTGTGCTGTGGTTGGATATGGCGGTGGCAATTGACTTCGTTAGCCAATTTGTGCACTGGTGGTTGCGTAGCGGCAGTGGCCAAATAAAGTGGCAACGGATCGCGGAATACGGAAAAACTCAACTTTTGGATGTTGAACTTACTTTACCGATGTGCTTAATGCGCAAAATTTTACACAAAGGGTTTTTTAGTTAAAGATAAGCTCAAAATTTTATTTTCTGCGTCACACGCGAGATGGAGAAAATTTTCGAATTAATTAATATAAAGCAAAATGTCAAAACAATAATAAATATATGTATGTGTACATAGCCACATCTGTCAACCCATTGTTGGGGTTGCCAGAGAGGTGAAATACGCTGGCGTGTTAGCGTACAATACAAACGTCTCAAATACTTAAATTTAATAAGGAATATGTACGTAATAGGATATACGTATTTGTACATGCAAATAATTCAAAATGCGTACTTATACGTAAAAGGTACATATGTAAATAAATTCAATATAAAATTCAGGTAAATTCATTTAAATTCATGTTTAGGTTTTCTTAAGCCTAATTTCTATTAAATAAAAGGGTTGGCTGTTGGCGACTACGACAGTCGCTCAAACATCATCCCGCCCTAGGCGCGTTCAGCGGCTAGAGCCTCTTGCAGCTCTTGAAGAGTCCGTAGCGCATCTCGTACGAGGAGGTCAGACACCTTTCCCCTGAAAGTGGCAGTTTGTAACCCTTGAGCGGTGCACCGAACGGTGCGTCGAGCGGCAGTAGATGCTGGCGGTTGTGCTTCGGTAGCTGGACGAGACCGAGAGATAGCTGGGCGAGAACGGGGTCCCACGGTGGGGGTAGAGGGTATCTGAGGTGGTACTACTTGGCGACCAGGCCGGGGTGCCTGGGTATGACGTGGGATGCTCGGGGTTGCATCCCGCCGATGCAGCAGAGAGTGGTGCCTTAATCCGCAAGTTCGACAGCGATCATACGAACTACATTCATCTGTTGCATGCGATAGCGCCAAACAATTCAAACAGAATTTATGCGCCCTCGCGAGTATCCATCGTTGTGGCGGCTTCATTTTCTTAAATATAGCACAATTTCGGAGGGCGTGCTGACGTGTGCAAATCCGGCATCGTCTATAGTCCACTAGCAGTGGCGAGGTTCGGGACTCGGCGGCGTGGTTCGGATCGACGATCTCCGATCTCACGGACCTTCGGGATGCCGGTTGAGCGCGATCCATAGCGATCTGGAAGTACAGTTATAAATGCATTTTAGGTGAGAGAAATGTTAATGCGGGGAGTTTCAGTTGGCACTGGGCCTGCAAAGTGTGATACTGTTGCGACGGGAATGCGGTAGGGGTGGAAGAGGTGGTTCAGTAGTAGCTTGGTGAGCTTGCCGTGCTTGCCCTATCTGTGTTTCGCTTTGAGAGAGGAAACATAATTTTACGAGTGGGCGTTTGAGGGTGCCGATTTGAGTGCGAACGTCGACAACGCGTATATGACCATCTGGGTCGGGATATATTTTCTCAATGCGTCCTAGACGCCACTCTGCCGAGGGGAGTGAGTCGTCGTGAATACAAAAACACTCACCGACCTTGAGTTCGGGTTGTGGATTTTTCCACTTCTGCCTTTTCTGGAGATCCTTTAGGTAGTCTTCCTTCCACCGTTTGCTGAATTGATGATGTAAACTTTTTACCCTGTCCCATCGGTTTATAAAAGATAACTCCGCGTGATCCATTTCAGGGATAGCGAGGAGGGGGCCACCTCTGAGAAAGTGGCCGGGGGTCAGCGCGGTAAACTCGGTGGGATCTTGGGACAAAGGTGAAATAGTACGAGAGTTTAATACGGCTTCAATTCTTACCAAGAGGGTGGTAAATTCTTCAAATGTGAACTTGTGGGCTCCTGCAGTCCTTTTGAAGTGCAGTTTGAAACTCTTCACTGCAGACTCCCACAAGCCGCCCATGTGGGGAGCTCCGGGCGGAATGAATTTCCAATTGATGCCCTAGGGAGAGTATTCTGCGATTACTTCTTGAGAGGCAGTTTTCATGAAGTCAACGAACTCCTTTTCGGACGCTCTTTTAGCTCCAATAAACGTTTTGCCGTTGTCACTCATCATTGTGGCAGTATATCCACGAAGTCCGACGAAGCGAGCAAATGCTGCGAGAAAGGCATTGGTTTTTAAGTCCGAGCACAGCTCAAGGTGGATAGATTTTGTCACGAAACAGACAAAAATGGCCACGTAGCCTTTCAGTAAGGTGTGAGACCTTAGCAAGGAGGCTTTTATTTGAAAAGGCCCCGCAAAGTCGACACCGGTAGTGGTAAAAGGCGGATCGTTCCGAGGGCAAGGCCGCCATGATTTGCGATCGCATTTGCTGCTTGTGGAGGGAACAAGTTTTGCACTGATGGATGCATCTCTTTATGAGGGGTTTGAGTCGTGGAATATAGAGATCCTGTCTGAGGCATTGCTGCATTAGACGTATTTCGGCGTGGAGGAGAAGTTCGTGGAGATACTGTATATAGAGGACAGCGAATCTAGATTTTTCTGGGATAATAACGGGATGTTTTTCATTGTAAGTCAATATCGAATGAACTAATCTGCCATGAACCCTGAGGAGGGTTGAGGGTTAGTAGAGAGCTTCTTTTATCAATTGGTTTTGCATTTTCCAAGCATGCTCTTTCGCGAGCAAAATATCGGGTTTGCGTTAACTTCACAAGTTTATTTTTCGTTTTGCGGAGATCTTCATGAGACAGAGAGGGAGTGTAAGCTGGTTTAATGCCTCGAATTCGGTCCTTGAGGTTATTAATAAACCTGAAGGCATATGCCATGACCCTGAGGAAGCGAGGAAAAGAGGAAAATCGATCCAATACATCGGGGTCATCTTCAGCTGAGTGTAGTGCTTCGACTCGGCGCATTGCAGGCGGGTTGATGCTGCGGGTAGATGGTTTTGGCCAGGCTTCGGGGGGCTGGGTCAGCCACGCAGGGCCATTCCACCACAGCGAAGAATTTGCCAAGTTCATGGGTTTGCATCCTCTTGTGCCCATATCTGCTAGATTGTCGCTACTGCCTACATGCTTCCAGGAGGCGCTTCCGACGAGATCCATAATTTCAGCTGTTCGATTGGAAATGAAAGTTTTCCAAGCGTGGGGAGGCTTTTCGGCCCATGCTAACACAATTTCCGAGGCAGACCACATGTAAAGATTTTTAAGAGAGAGCTCGAGATGGGATTGTACGACGGCGACTAGTCGGGCAAGGAGTAGAGCAGCACATAGTTCTAGTCTTGGAAGATCTCGGCGCTTAAGAAGCCACTGCCTCTCAAAGACTCGGTAACAAAAAAAATTATAAATAACACATAAATAAGAATTAGGATACACAAATAGTATGTATGAATTAAAAAAAAACAAAAACAGGATTAGCCTGGTTTCATCGGGCCACTGAGGGCAGTGCGCTGCCACAACGTCCGAGAAAAAAAAACTGGTAGTGCGAAGAGGGGCAACCTTGCCTTTCGCGACCAGAAGGTGGGACGACGTGGTGGCACCGTGGGTTGTTCGTAGATATATAGTGGCGCAATATGCCTTTTCTGACGCATCGCAGAAGCCATGCAGTTCAACCTGCTGGTTCGGGATGTAGTCAACCCATCGAGGTATCTTTATGTTTGAGATGTTGGGTAAATTTTTTGCGAACTGCGTCCATTTAATGAAGCGGAGGGGCTTCACTGGTTCGTCCCAGCCAGTTCCGTCTATCCATAGCTCTTGGAGTAAAATCTTGGCCTGAATCATAATCGGCGTAAGCCACCCTGCGGGATCAAAAAGTTTTGCGACCGAGGAGAGAACTTGTCGTTTTGTACTAGCGGATGAGAGCGGTGTTGAGTCCACTGTGTACGAAAACGTGTCGGTCAGGGCGTTCCACTGTATGCCAAGAGTTTTGGTGTTGCTTGCTTTCTCGAACTCCAAAAGATTGGTGTCTAGCAAGTCCTCTTCTTTGATGGTTTTTATAATACTGGGGTGATTGGCCGTTATTTTCCGTAATGGAAATCCTGCTGACGCTAACACTTGGATGACTTAGGAGAGAGATGTTTCAGCAGAGAGAATTTCATGGCTGCCAGAGAGAATGTCATCTACATATGTTTCTTTCGTCAAAACAGGGACGGCTTTGGGGAAAGTTTCTTCTGCATCTTTGGCCAGTTGGTGAAGAGTACGTATGGCGAGGTAGGGGGGCACAGTTCACACCAAATGTGACTGTTTTCAGACGATAGTCTTTTATGGGGTCGCTCGGAGATGAGCGAAAGACGATCCTCTGATAGTCTCTGTCGTCTTCATGCATTATGATTTGACGATACATTTTTTCCACGTCTCCATTAAAAACAAATTGGTATGTACGCCACTTGAGAATTAGCAGCATCAGATCGGGTTGGAGGGTAGGGCCGGTATAAAGAACGTCGTTGGGCGCATGTTCAGATGCCGACTTCTTTGAGGCGTTAAACACGACCCGCACCTTTGATGTCTTTTTCTCGGGCTTAATAACTGCGTGATGGGGAAGATAAAATGAGAGGAATTTTCCTCCGTCAAATTTTTCATAGGAGCCGGTTTCCTCCATATGATCGAGGGTGAGGTATTCTTCTAGGACACTATAATATTGACTCTTTAGATCCCCTTTCTTCTGCAGGCTTCCCTCCATTCCAAGAAACTGGCTTAGAGCTGAAGACCGAGAGTGGGATAACGAGATTGACTCTGGGAAGCTGGGTTTAAACGGCAGCCTTACGATGTAACGACCGTTATCATCGCGTGAGGTTGTGGCTGCGTAGAAATTCTCGCAAAACTCGTTTTCTGGGGTTATTTGGGGTTTGGTGGGAACTTCCTCCAATTCCCAGAATTTTCGCAATAGAGAGTTAAGATCTTCGTTCGTCACTTCTGACACTTGCATGCAGAAAGCGTTGACCATCACAGGGGCTCTACCGCTCAGCATCCATCCAAAAATGGTTTTCTGCGCTAGAAGATGGGGGGGAAAGTTTCTCAACGCCATTTTGGATGATTTGCGGTATTACATCACTGCCTAGGACGAGATCTATTTGCGAGGGGGAGTGGCAGTTCGAGTCTGCGAGGTTGAGGTGTGCTCATTTTGCTTGAAGCTCGCTAGTGAGCTTAAGCGAGGGGAGCATTTGTGTTAGCCGGGGTAATAGTGCCTCTGCACTTATTCTGGTTTTAAAATCGGGGGATACCAAAGTCAGAGAGCACAATTTGTTTGAGGTCTGAACTACCTTGCCGGCCATCCCTGATATTTCAAATCTATAGGGTTTGAATGGGAGTTTGAGTCTATCTTGGGCTCTGGTAGAGATAAAGGTTCGTTCAGATCCCTGATCTACAAGAGCTCTGAATTTGAATATTTCTCCTCTATACTCTACGGGTACGATAGCCGTGGGTAAAATTATTTCACAATCATTTTGGGAATAAAACGATTGGAATTGGCTTTTCTGCGAGCATGAAGGGCTTTCATTTAGGGCATTGGCTTGATTGGGAGTATTACCGGGTGAGACTGTGGAATTCGTGGTCGTGGCTTGTGAGGATGTCTTTTTTTTTGCAATCATGAGGGTTCTCTTTTCGGCACTTGAGACGTGTCTTCGTGAAGAACTGAGTTGTGCCGATCTTGACATTGATTGCAAGTTTGAGTACTGGAACAGTCTTTCAATATGTGTGACTGAGAGAGGCAATTGAAACACATATTGTTTTCTCTCACAAACCTTCTGCGATCAGAGGTCGACAGCTTCTTAAATTTGAAGCAACTTATAAGGGGGTGAGATGAGGTTTTACACATAGCGCACTTGTACATTGTCCGCTGCTCTGTCATATGAGACTGGGTCTGGGAGGTCGATCTATTTTGAAAGGCATGTGACTGTTGGGGTTTAAATGGCGGCCTAGTTTGAGGAGGAGTGAATTTACTTTTACTTGGGCGCCATTGATCAACTCTTTCTACCACTTCGTATCGTGTTGTGAAGAATTGGTCCATTTGGGACCAGTTGGAAAGTTCTCTTCTTGAGGTTAGAGATTGCTCCCACAACGTGACTGTAATTTCTGGGAGTTTAGAGGTAACCAGATAAATAAGTATGGGGTTCCAGTTATCTGTGGAGACTTGTTGCGTGGCGAGAATTTGAAGGCAATTATTTACCGACGATTGCAACCTTTGAATGTCTTCACTGTTTTCTGTGGTGATAGTTTTTAATTTCATTAGGGCCCGTATTTGGTTATCTACGAGAACTCGTCTGTTCTCGTATCGGGCCTTTAGGGCTTCCCACGCTAAGTCAAAGTTGTCGTCAGTCAAGGGGAATTGATTGACTATTTGAGCTGCCTTTCCTTGGGTTTTGTATCTGAGGTGATACAATTTTGCGCTTGGGAGAGTTTCGGGTGGTTAATATAAACGGCTGTGAACATGTCACGAAATGAGGGCCATTTTTCATACCCACCGTAAAATATTTCGGTATCGCAGGGAGGGATTTTCAGCGAAATACCGGAGTTATCGGGTGGACCTGGTGTGACGGTAGGGGGCGCGGGGGCATTTGCTTGTTTAAGCAACTGAAGCTGGTCTTCGATCTGGGCTTTCGTGTCTTCATACGCTATGAGACAGGACCTGTATTTGTTGTTAGCAGAGCTTGGAAAATCTTCGGGCAGGTCCTGATCTGGGGTTTCGACAATTTTATCGAAAGCGTGTTGGACTCTATTCCAGAATTTTTCTATGTTTGAGTTTTTTATGTTAGGTGAGGACTCAGTGTTGTTTTGGAGTGACGTCGACCTAAACCGAGCACAATATTCCATAAAATTTTCCGTTTCGGATGTAAATTTTTGGTGGCAGACGAGATTTTAAATCTTTTAACTCCTTGAGTTTTGGACCCGCTTTTTTTGGTTTCATCGTCACTCATTTTGAGCTTAGTGTTATGACGCTTAGAGTTGAGAATTAACAAAAAATTTAACTTCAGAGAGAAAAAACTTTTTTTTTGAATAGAGAGTATTTGCTTTTAACTATGTGAGGGAGTTACGTTTAAATGTTCACGTTAAATAGCAAGAGAGAATAATTTCCAAAACTAAAAAAAGTTTTTAAGTTAAATTTTATTGAGGGGGTGACCAATCGAGTTTGACCACTGTGCCGCGTTTGCACAGTGCGTATATATGGGGGGAATTAGATATACGTGGGAAAAATACAAATATATATATATATGTAAATATGAGTAATTATTTTTTAAGATTTTCACTATCGATATTTTTTGTGGACTGTATAAGAGGGATACAGAGTGAAAGTAATAATAACCACTGTTTCGGGGAAAATATAGCTTTACGAGAAAGAAACTATATTTTTTAAACGCTAGTGTACGCACCGAACCACTCTTGTACCACTGTATGAGATTTTAATTTCACCGCTTATGTCGATTTGTGTAATTATAATTAATAATTGCAACGTAAGAAAACTTTTTTTTCCAATATTTGTTGAAATGGGGGCAAATCAGACGCTTGCAGAGGTTTTGCAATATATGTAATTAACGACAAGAGATATTTTAATTTAAAATGAGAAAATTTTAAATTATTAAGAGATTTGTCGCATTAAAATATAAGTGGTGCTTTTATCAAGTGTGCCCACTGTAGCTAATTACTGAGTTTTTCTTATTTTGCTTTGCACATATACCGCACTGAGTTTTGCAATATGGGGTTATTGCTATATGTATGTATATACGAAATGATATATACAGGTTTTGGTGGGAAATGAGAAAATTTGGCGGGAAATGAGGATTATTGGCGGGAAATTCTAATCCTCGAAAATGAAAATTGCCTTGATTTTTCTCGTTTATGTATATTTTCCGTGTTTAGGGTGTAAAATATCATTTAATACTCACGTTTGGGATGGGTATTCTATTCTTCTTGGTCGCTGGTTGCTCTAGTAGCGTCGAAGGACCACTGTTTAGGGGAGCAGTACAAAATTTACCTTCCGTTTTCTGCTTGTGGGATACAGCTGTGGTGAGGTTATGATGATGATGGCGAAGGTGGTGGTGCTTTGATGGTTCGACGAGTTGGTTGTGCTGTGGTTGGATATGGCGGTGGCAATTGACTTCGTTAGCCAATTTGTGCACTGGTGGTTGCGTAGCGGCAGTGGCCAAATAAAGTGGCGACGGATCGCGGAATACGGAAAAACTCAACTTTTGGATGTCGAACTTACTTTACCGATGTGCTTAATGCGCAAAATTTTACACAAAGGGTTTTTATGGAGAACATTTTCGAATGAATTAAACGTCTCAAATACTTAAATTTAATAAGGAATATGTACGTAATAGGATATACGTATTTGTAAATGCAAATAATTCAAGATGCGTATTTATACGTAAAAGGTACATACGTAAATAAATTCAATATAAAATTCTGGTAAATTCAGGTAAATTCATTTAAATTCATGTTTAGGTTTTCTTAAGCCTAATTTCTATTAAATAGAAGGGTTGGCTGTTGGCGACTACGACAGTCGCTCAAACATATGTTATGTTCTTAAATTATGGCGGAAAGTTTAAAAAATTTAGGAAGTCAAGTTGTTATTGTATAAAACTTACTTTAAACACAATAGGACTTAGCCTTGACTAGTATAAAAACGTGATATATCAAAAATATCTCAATAGCAGGATCGCAGTAAAATATTATAGCAAACTGAACGCTCGTTGTCAAGGAAATGGTATAACGGCCGATGCTATACACCCTTGTTGCTGTACAACATGAAAAATAGCCTCACTGCGCAGGTATTTTTTTGGGTTACACAGTGTAATATCTATTCTAATGTAACCGATTCGTTACAAAAATTATTATAATTTTTCATAAAACCAATTAAAAATTTACCCTAGATAAAGACAGAACTAAGTTATTACACTTCTTGCTGTACAACAAGAAAAATAGCCTCACTGCGCAGAAATTTTTAAGTTTTAGACAGTGTAATATCTATATTTTTAAAATAACCGATTAATGACACAAATTATTATAATTTTTCATTTATTAAACAGTTTTAAGAAGATATAAGCAATAAAATATTTTTGGCCGCCTAAAACTTGAAAATCTACCTATGTCCGACGTATGTTACCCGCACCTAATGCTTGAGACTTATCTTCTGTGTATGGAAAATAAATAATTTCAGTCATGTCGTACTTGTAGATGCACAAATAAATCGATTTTATCTTCAAACATTAGATTAACAAAACAAAACTCATCATGCCAGCGTAATTTCTGTGATTTACATACACTACTTAATTATGCAAATGTATCTATGTAACTAACTGTAAACTCTCATTGATAGATTTTAAAGCTAAGCACTTCCCCTAATGGCATTAACATTGTTTGAGTGATTGCGATGAGATTTTAGTAATGTGCTTTTATATATTTGTACATTGTGAATAAACGTAACAAGCTGCTTCTACTTGTTCTCAATCTATTTGAAGACTAATTGTATTTCATTGGCTAACATAGGGGTCATATTAAGCGGTGGGGTAAAGGGGCCGCAGGCCTGGGGCTCCCAGATTCGAGAGCCCTCGCAAATTAGATAAGACCAAAACAAATTAATATTGAAGTAGCGATTTTTTTCGAAGGACCTATAATTTTTTGATAGATGAAATTAATTAAATATGAATGATATTCTCACGAACCGATTTGGTCTCAAATCTTTGAAGTAGTGTTGCAATTTGTGTTTCAATCTTATAATGTCTTATAAATTTTTCTTTAATTTATCTATTAAAGTGTCGCATTGCTTTCCACATTTTATTTATATAATGCATATCTTAGTGGTTTCTACATTCCCAGATATCAGGCAGTGATTTATCTCTATCCAAATTGCAGGCTCCTTGTAGATAATGTGAGGACATAGCCGGAGTATGTATCTGAACATTTCAACAGCATCATGTGATAAGAGAGTTGGAAAAATGTAGCCTCTTATCCTGTCATCCTGATATATTGCCGCTGGTTATAGGCTTGGTTATGAAGGTGCTTGAAAGCACGTGCTAAGGGGACGACATTAACGATATTATTTACTTCAGGAGGTTTACAAATTGCTAACAAGGATGAATTCTTTGGCTTACTTATGGGGCAAGGAGAGAGTTAAGTAAATTAAAAAGGGAACAGGACAAACTTCATTTATTAAGTTAATATATTGTTTAAGATAAATTGATATTCTTGATATTCTCCTATACTTTTCAAGAACTTGCTTTATTTTTTCCCTTATATGAATGTCGTTTGATGTTTTTCCGCGAACTCTCATAAAAAATTGGACACTCTTGCAATCCATTTTGTAATAACTTTTGGAGAGCAAAAATCTTGAAACTTAGAAATCGTATCGGAACCCGGTGACAATTTAAAAACTTGCTAGGAGGCCGATCCCTTCACCAAACAAAAATCTATAAAAAGTCCGAAGTAGGAAAATTTGCTTTCGAGTTTTAAGAAATTCCCGGTAATTCAGTGATCTGAAATTTTTACCATAGCTTCGGGCTCTATTATGTTGTAATAATTATGATAAAAGAGTTTTTTAGATGGGTCAGGGATCGAGATATTCAGATATACTCAAAAAATGCATTTACAACATGTGGAATCTTGTGACCGCTATTTGATTAAGTTTCCGTAAAGTTAAATTCTCGAAAAAATAAAATGTTTGCTTTTGAGTTTTAAGGAAATAAGGTGGAAATATTTAGGCTGAAAGAGTTTTTAGATGGGACAGGGGTCGAGATATTTAGAGGTATTAAAAAGTCCATTAAGAATTCTGGAATCTTGCCATCACTTAGCTACAAACATAAAACTTGACACACAGTTCAGGTCACCTTGACAATGCAACAAAAGGAAAAAATAAAACGGAGATACAAAATTTTAATTATCTCCTTTATATAAATGAACCAAAGGGAACGAAAATTGTCTCTTTAATCAAAGACATAATCTAGTTGACTTTGATGTTCAAATTTTATCATAACCACTGTAAAAATGCTTATGAGAACAAAGATATAAAGATGGAGTGCAATAAATAGTTAGGCTTTCGATATAATAGTTACCTAAGCCTGGAAATGTGGGCTCCACCTTAACATATTTGTTCCTCATAAAAGTGCTTACAGTGGTTATGCTACAATTTCATATTGTAACGCATTCTGGGGATTCTGATAATTATACACCTACTGCCAACGTTCGAATCTCCGAACTGTCGTATACATAATTATTCAGTATTGCAAAATGGTCTTTATTAGACTGCTTTGGGAGTAGTACTTCACAATTATACTTCACTTCACAACTAATAGCGTGTTTAAATCAAACTGATTAGTCATACCACAGCTTTCACTGTTTTATACTCTCTGTTGCCTCGTCCGCATATTTCTCCTAAGGTCTAGACATTTCACCTTCTAGAACTGTTGTATCTCCTGCTTGGTAATTGAGCTATATGCATGTGTATGTGTGAGTAGCAACTTCGGCTGATGACTACATATGTGTGTGTGAGATATCTCTTCACTTCGAATGTGTTATGTGTGTGCATGTAAATAAGTTTGGCTGCTTATTGTATTTGTTGTTGTGATTATTTACTAACAGCATAGTGATGCTAATATCCGTCACAATATTGAGATTTTTATTCGCTCCTTTTGGTCCATTTATATAAAGAAAGTACTTAAAAAATTGTTATCAAGAAGATATTTTTACTATCAGTGTAGAACACAAAAAATTAGCTCTTTTAATAAATAATATTTTAATTAATAATAATAATAAATAAATAATTAAACGTGCGATTTCCTCTTCAGCTTCCACCTTAAATAAGGTAGAGAAGGGAAAACGGGTAGAGCTACTCGTAAATACCAGCCCGTGCCTGTTTTTTAATTTGATAGTAATATTTAAATTAAAAAAAAATAAAGAGTAGGTCCAGCCTCTTTTTAGTTTACCTCTCCACAAAACTTTTAATGCCGTAAGTTGAAGAAGTTGATCAATTCTAATTAAATGTGGTAAAATTAAGTAAGAAGACCCTTTAATAATGTTCCTTAAATTTCTCCTTATTATATTTATGAGGGCACATAGCGGGGTGTGTAATATCCGGCTTTACCTCAAAAATTTTTTCCTACCGGCTTTATATGTTAATACTAGCAGACCCGGCAGACGTTGTTCTTCCCTAAATTTGGCCTATCTGCATACATTTTAATAAGCTTTTTCCGTCTAACTCCGCCCTATCCCTCTACGCTTTTCCTAATCTTTTTATTCACTCCTCCCTCCGTCTTTTCGCTTCATCTCCACCTTCGTCTCATTCTATGTCTTTCTCAGTCTCCTTCTCTCTTTTCTCTTCTCTCAAGTTCTTCTCCTTCTTCTTCACCTCTTATTTCCAGTCCCAAAGGGTGGTACGTATTTTGTTCCAGTCCCATTCCGAGACTCAGTCTCAGTCCCAGTCCTAGTCCTAATCCCAGTCCCAGTCCGTCTCTGGTATACTTCCCGGACAAAAGCATCGTAAATACTAATATAGGCAAATTTATATACGAAATTTCATCGAATAGGACGTATGTAAATAGGTATGTGGGTATTATTAATTCTTCTTTATTTCGGCTTCGCATGCATATTTATCAGTTTTGCCAGGTTGACGCGACTAAATCGAATATCACAATGAACTTTAGAGCTCTCAGCAACAGCTTTCATTTGATATCCATAATACAGACACATTCTAGGGGTATCCGGTCCATGTTTTGGCCTATATCTCGACACCCTAGTCACTCAGTGGTATAAAACTTACTCTATATTATAGCACACATCAGCAGCTTCAATTCGATACCCATAATATATAAACACATTCTAGGTGTATTCGGGTCCATTTTTTGGCCTATATTCGAGACCGTATTCACCCAGCGGTGTAAAACTTACTCTGTACTAAAGCATACATCAACAGCTTTAATTTGATACCCATAATGTAAAAACACATTATATGTGTATCCGGGTCCACGTTATGGGCTATGTCTCGAGACCTTAGTCTCCCAGTTGTATGAAAATTATCCTGTACTATAGCACTCATCAACAGTTTTCATTTGATATCCATATTGTATAAACACATTCTAGGGGTACCCGGGTCCACGTTTTGGGCTATATATCGAGACCCTAGCCTCCCAGTTGTATGAAAATTATCCTGTACTATAGCACTCATCAACAGCTTTCATTTAATATCCATATTGTATAAACACATTCTAAGGGTACCCGGGTCCACGTTTTGGGCTATGTCTCGAGACCTTAGTCTCCCAGTTGTATGAAAATTATCCTGTACTATAGCACTCATCAACAGTTTTCATTTGATATCCATATTGTATAAACACATTCTAGGGGTACCCGGGTCCACGTTTTGGGCTATATCTCGAGACCCTAGCCTCCCAGTTATATGAAAATTATCCTGTACTCTAGCACTCATTAACAGCTTTCATTTGATATACATATTGTATAAACACATTCTAGGGGTACCCGAGTCCACGTTTTCGGCTATATCTCGAGACCCTAGCCTCCCAGTTGTATGAAAATTATCCTGTACTATAGCACTCATCAACAATTTTCATTTGATATCCATATTGTATAAACGAATTCTAGGGGTACCTGGGTCCACGTTTTGGGCTATATCTCGAGACATCAGCCTCCCAGTTGTATGAAAATTACCCTGTACTATAGCACTCATCAACAGCTTTCATTTGATATCCATATTGTATAAACGCATTCTAGGGGTACCCGGGTCCACTTTTTGGGCTATATCTCGAGACCCTAGCCTCCCAGTTGTATGAAAATTATCCTGCACTATAGCACTCATCAACAGTTTTCATTTGATATCCATATTGTATAAACACATTCTAGGGGTACCCGGGTCCACGTTTTGGGCTATATCTCGAGACCCTAGCCTCCCAGTTATATGAAAATTATCCTGTACTCTAGCACTCATTAACAGCTTTCATTTGATATCCATATTATATAAACACATTCTAGGGGTACCCGAGTCCACGTTTTCGGCTATATCTCGAGACCCTAGCCTCCCAGTTGTATGAAAATTATCCTGTACTATAGCACTCATCAACAATTTTCATTTGATATCCATATTGTATAAACGCATTCTAGGGGTACCCGGGTCCACGTTTTGGGCTATATCTCGAGACATCAGCCTCCCAGTTGTATGAAAATTATCCTGTACTCTAGCACTCATCAACAGCTTTCATTTGATATCCATACTGTATAAACACATTCTAGGGGTACCCGGGTCCTCGTTTTGGCCTATATCTCGAGACGATAGTCACCCAGGGTATGAAAATTATCCTGTACTATAGCACTCATCAACAGCTTTCATTTGATATCCATATTGTATAAACACATTCTAGGGGTACGCGGGTCCACGTTTTGATCTCAATACCCTAGGCACGTAGCGAAAAAAAGGTAGACGCTGGCCGATTCTCAGATCTACCCAATATGCTCACAAAATTTCATGAGAATCGGTTCAGCCGTTTCGGAGGAGTTAAGCCTCTAAAACCGTGACAGAAGAATTTTATATATTAGATTTCGCTGTGAGCTACAAAGAAATGTAATTTTAGTTAACTGAGCATAGTCCAATAAAAAGTGGGCTGTATTATGTTTAAAAAATTGAAAGTTGTTTCAAATACACTAAGACGCACTATGTCACTTTTAATAAAATATACTTTGCTATTTTGCTTGATTTCCGTAGTCCAGTGGACATCATTTAAAAGCATTTGATGCTCCAATCATAATTAGAGCCAAATCTTCCCCGACAAATGGGATGCCAGGGTGTATGAGTAATATTTACTATTTTTGAAACGATCGTAGCGCAATTCCCATGTCGCATTATTCGCATAGAAGACTGGCGCTGCTCGTTACTTGTATCAATCGAGTTAGATTTCGACTCAGATTACGAACTAAGCATGAATAATGAAACGTGTTAGTCTTCCATGAGACCGGACGATATACACTTTGAAGATGAAACAGCGGAGATATATAATCAATTCTGCGATTTTAGTAACACTAATATAAATTTTTTAAACACTTTTAAGGTGATCTACAATTTAGCTTAGTGGTGCATGGGGGGAAATGTTACGAAAATTCCTATTTTTAATGAAGGGGATCGTGATTAAAATTGCAACTGGGTCCAAATATTTGAAAAATAGGTGTCCAATAGGTTGTTACCATTACTTGAAGACACATCTCCTTGTGTATGTTTCTCGTATTTACTAACAAGGTTGTAAGAGAATAAAAATAGCAAAAAGTTCATTGTATTTCGGAGACAGAGGGCTGAGTAAAAAATGTTCGGTTCCACTCAAGTTTTAATTTCCGTACTAAGTTCTGTTTGCTATACGCATGTATTGGCTTAAAGTTTACTTAAGTTTGCGTTTACTCCAACGAATTTGGCCCTGTCAATAAATTAAACCATTGACCGTAAGCTTTTTTATAGCAAACATATTTACATATATGTACATATGTATAACTGAGCATAAATGTCTTCAAATCATTTTCATAACAAATTAAATTATTTATGGAATTCACTTAATAATAATTAATTTTTTTGTATCGCCTTTGCGTCAATGTTTACACATGCAAATTACTATGTGTGCGTAAATAAACATACACAGAATTGCAAAATGACAAAGTGTCATAATATACTCTTTAAACAACATAATTTTTCTTCAAATAGTTATTTATGTGCATAAGTATGTATCACGTTTTATATACTGTCCATAATTAATCAAGCTTAAATCGCGAAAAAAAAATGAAAATAAATTTTTATTGGATAATTTATGGGCAAATGAATAAGTTTGTTATGATAAATTCCCTATACCTACATTTTTATTTTCTCTACATATACTTAAGCAAGTTTATGCGTGTGCATGTTTCTATATATGAAAACAAACCAGAAGAAAAGTTGCCCAAGCGCTTTCAAATACCTTCTGCATCGATATTGGCTCCTTGGGCATATGGAAATAGATGGAAGTAAAAAGGCGGATGAGCTAGCTAAAAAGTGCGCTTTGCTCCAACCTTGTACCGTAGACGTTCCAATCAAATAAAAAAAAATAAATGTAAGGCGCGATAACCTCCGAAGAGACTAAGGCCGAGCTTCTCTTCCAATTTGCGTCGTGCTCCTCTTGATTTTCCCTACAAATTGGCCGGACGCGACCTACATGTTTTATGCCGACTCCGAACGGCATCTGCAAGGCAGATGAGTTTTCACTGAGAGCTTTTCATGGCAGAAATACACTCGGAGCGCTTGCCAAACACTGCCGAGGGGCGGCCGCTCTTAGAAAAATTTTCTTCTAATTGAAAAACCTTATTTCTAAAATTTTGATGTTGCTTTTCCCGGGGTGCGAACCCAGGGCATACGGTGTGTAGGCGGAGCACGCTACCATCACACCACGGTGGCCGCCAACGTTCCGATCAAATTGAACGAAAATAAAAGAAGGCGAGAGCAGCACATAATCTACCAAGCAGGAAAGGCGTGGAAGTAAGCGAGGGGCTGAAAGATGTCAAAGATCATGTGCAGATCTTACAACCTAAGATTAACAAAGTTACTTTTATGTTATAATAGGGGACTGTAGGCTCATAATGGGTAATCCGACTGGACACTGCCTTCTGACGTCACACACTTTGAAGTAAGCTCTTCTCAGGGATAGCAGATATAGAATACGCGGGTTTGTGGAGAAGTGATCGCGCACGTTTTGCGCTCGTGCCCTGCGCTCGCAAGGCTAAGACTCCAGCTATTAGGAGTAGCATAGGATCAGATCTAACAGCAGCAAGTAGCATTGGTCCTAAACAGCTTGTAGTGTTTGCCAAGAGAACGGAGTTATTTTATATCACAGCTACTGGCTTCGGATTGGGTTTTTTAGTTTCGCTGTTGAGCTAACTTCTGGTAACGCTTTGGACTCATTTAGTCTATGTGAGGTGCTCACGGACAAGCTAGTTACACATCGCGCCTTGTATTTATTTATCTCATTTCTATATGCAGATTTTGAATTTGTATCTAAACATACATATATGTATATCCGACTTTCTCATTTCCAACTGACTATTCTCAAGTACAAATGAGGCCCTCGTATTTTCACTTGCCGGACACTCATTTCCAACAAATGCTTTCTCATTTGCATCTGGAAATGATGGATACATTAGACAATCTTTTTCTGTAGGCACTTCTTACTCCTTCTTTTTCAGCTGGGAATCTGCCCCACGCACACAGGGCGCACATGCACGAATACATACTGTCGTATTAAAAATCGAAAAATTCAACAAAACAGAACAAGAAAATTCAAGGTAAATCAAGAACTGGCGAAAATAGCAACCTGCATGCAAAAAGGAAAACATGATATTTGACAAATTTGTAAAATTTCTCAGGAATGCACAATGGAATTACAGCCATGCAACCATCATAGCGGCACGTAACATTGAATAAGGCAGTCAATAGGATTCTAATTCCACTAAGGGATTATAATAAATAAAAAATATATGCCAGTACATGTGTTGTTGTTAAATATGTAGGTGTTTTAAGAACTATCGATTTTTCTCTGTTTAGATTTATTTAAAATCAAGCTATTTTTCCGTATTAAGAACTTTTTTGGATGCTTTTGATTAAAGCAGTTACTTCTTTGTATTTTCACCAACTATTTAAAAATTTTAAGAACAATATGCATATAATATTAAAGCCTAGAATAGGATTAAAACTTTATTTCGATGGGGGTAGCATCCCATTGGTATCGATTTCTTCTTATCTGGCCCATAGATGCCAGCTCCCGTTCTTCCATCATCGAATTTCGATCCATCCGTGAACCAGACCTCTGAGTCAGGGTCATTATAGAGATTCTCTGTTTTCCAGTGGGTCCTGTCCACAATGGATACTTCAAATTTCCGTGAGATTCTGAGCTTAGGGGACATTACGTCACGCAGCTGTAATGTGGGATTTCCTATGAACTAACTATGATAGTTTTCTGTTGTTGCGAAACCGGAACTGCCCATTTGCTTTTAAATGCATTCACGCATTCTTGTAAGCAGTTTTAGCTACCAGTGGCATTGATATTTCGGCTTTGTTGCGTCATTTCGCTTATTTGATTGCCACGAGTTGACTTAAGCCTGTGTTTTCAAACTGAGATAAATATAACTTCATTAAAGTAATATTTCCTTCTTTAAATCAACACCTGAATGAAACGACGTTCAATACCGGCATCCGGCATCCCTCCCATGAAGTCGGGTTTGCGAGATAGCACTTAGGCGTTGGATGTTTAGAACGACGCAAATCGGAAAAGAAGTGATTTAGTAAGATTTAGTTTTTTTTCGCTGCTCCAAATTTTCTTCAAATATCGCTAAGATGGAAGGACTTGCGTACTTTTCTACGGTGTGGCCAACCGAGAGCTGCTTGTTGGCATTTTGTAAAAATCATTTTATGAATTCTTTTTTACAATCTTTTTTTTTCATTTCTGGATCATCAAGTAAGCCTTTTGCGAATAAACGTGCAGAACAAACATTTATCTGGCATCCGTTTTTGAAGACCCCTTATTACGTTTAATTAACGAGATTGCGTTCAATCTCTCCATAGTTAAAATGCTACTAAAGTATTGATTTATTTAATATTGAAATTTTACGCTTCTTCATATGACCGCCTACCAGCGGGGTAGGGGATCAGAATATACCCGCGGTAGGTATGCCTGTCGTAAGAGGCGACTAAAATACCAGATTCAAGGGGTTGTGTAACGCAACCCTTCAGGTTGCCAGCGCAATATATAGCTTCTCCGAACCCAATTGTCAACCTCACCTATCCGCGGCGAATCCTGTTTCATTAACAGACGAGGCTCTGGCGACCACAAGCTCCTCATGGAACTTGAGGTGGGGAGGGGGGTAATGGCCTGAAGGTTTAATGTGGCCACATAAATCGTTCCCGAGATGGTCGGGCTAACACCTTAATGCTGCTGTGGTACCGGAGCGTACCGGATCTTTATCCGGCAAAGGACCATCACATCGATAACACTCCCCAAAGCCTTCGGGGAGCAACCTTATCGCTACAACAACAACAACAACAACCGCCTACCATTTTTATCACATAAATCTGTTCTTCCTTGAAATCTTATATGCTTTGAAAATTTTTATCTCTATTAATGGGTAAAGTTTTCAACCAAATTTCTTTTCTTTTCTATTTGTGTCTAATCAAAGTTGCTCAATTTTTTCCGCTGATACATAATTTAATTAACATAACTAATGTGTGCTAATTTGAATACTTGGTACTCATCAAACAGGCAACTCATTTCCTTGCTATATTTCACCCCTTTGATTGCGAAAGATAGTGAAATCAACAATGTGAAATTAATCGGAAAATAGAAAAAAATTAAATCAATGACTTAGCAGCAAATATCGATGCCTTTAGCATTTGTTATTCTTTGATATTACTCGCTCCTTTTATTTCTTGGTCTTGCTCATTTTTACAATTTCCTATGCAAAATATATTTGTAATTTTTATATTTTCAAAAAATTTTTAATAACTATGTAATAAATGCTGAATAACGGCAAACAAAGCAAATGCTACTTTTTGGCTCACAGACAGGATAACAAGCTCATACTTGGGTCCAGCATATAATGGAGAAAGAGCACACACATACATACCCGAATTGGCAAACACAAAAATAATGAGAAAAAATATTGGCTTTTTTTGGCTTGTAATCCCGAAATTTTCGAGCTTTTTAATTTGTTTCATGCACCGATTGGCATTCTTCCGAAAGAATTCTAGGAAGATAAGAGAATATGACAACTGAAGCATTTCTCCCTGTTACCAAAGATTAAAAAATTATGATGAACGATTAACTGAAAATTTAGTCGTACTCTAAGAAGTAACTGAAGAATCGACGATAGATGTTCCAATTCGTTTGGGGAAGATCAAAAGGAGATAGAGGTAGCGATCTAAGATCGTGTGCAAATCCTGCGACGTTAGACGCAGAAAGTTGCTTACACTCTAGCGCACATGCTTATAAGTTAGGCCTTGTTAGTAACAGCAGATGTAGGAAGTACGGGAGTGCAGAAGGAATCGGCTGAGCACGTTCTGTGTGTGTTCGCACATAAGGACTCCTGCTACAAAGGGCGTCAGAGTTTGCCAGATCGCAAGGCAGCAATTAAGCGAATTAGCGGCCGCCTACTGCACAGAAGATCCTGGAAACAAGTTTATTCAATTAGACGAAATTCTTTAAGTAAGCCCGCCCCTCGGCAGCGATTTAAGAGGCCAGAAAGCTTCTAATATTTGCGAAAAGTGCAGAGTTATTGTCCTTGTGACTTATTCGGGTTTTTTCATGTTTATTACTTTTTTATTTTTTTTTAGCATAATCCAGTCTATTTATAATAGATCAACTCATGAAGGATCGTTAAGAATCTTATCATCTGTGAGGTTACGAGGAATTTTTTTTTGTATACCTTTCAAGTTGAGAACACGCCCACTTTTAAAAAAAAATTTTTTAAAGTAAAATTTTAACAAAAAATTTTATATCTTTACTGTATATAAGTAAATATAATAAAATAAAGCCACGCCCAGTTTTTATATACAGTCGACCGTCCGTCCTTCCGTTCGGCCGTTAACACGATAACTTGAGCAAAAATCGATATATCTTTACTATACTTAGTTCAGTACTTATCTGAACTCACTCTACCTTGGTATGAAAAAATGGGCGAAATCCGACTATGAACACGCCTACTGTTTTGATATCGAAAATTACGAAAAATGAAAAATGTGCCATAATTCTATACCAAATATGAAAATAGGGATGAAACACGGTAATTGGATTGGTTTATTGAGGCAAAAAATAACTTTAGAGAGAACATTTTTTAAAATGGGTGTGACACCTACCATATTAAGTAGAAGAAAATGAAAAAGTTCTGTAAGGCGAAATCAGAAGCCCTTGGAATCTTGGCAGGAATACTGTTCGTGGTATTACATATATAACTAAATTAGCGGTACCCGACAGATGATGTTCTGGGTCACCCTGGTCCACATTTTGGTCGATATCTCGGAAACGCCTTCACAGATACAACTAAGCGCCATTCCCTTTTAAAACCCTCATTAATACCTTTAATTTGATACCCATATCGTACAAGCACATTCTATAGTCACCCCTTGTCCAACTATATGGCGATATCTCGAAAAGGCGTCCACCTATAGAACTAAGGCCCACTCCATTTAAAATACTAATTAACACCTTTCATTTGATTCCAATATCTTACAAAAATATTCTAGAGTCACTTCTGGTCCACATTTATGGCGATATCTCGAAAAGGCGTCCACCTATAGAACTAAGGATCACTCGCTTTTATAATACTCATTACCACCTTTCAATTGATACCCATATCGTACAAACACATTCTAGAGTCACCCCTGGTCCACCTTTATGGCGATGTCTCGAAAAGGCGTCCACTTATAGATCACTCCCTTTTAAAATACTCATTAACACCTTTCATTGATACCCATATCGTACAGACACATTCTAGAGTCACCCCCTGGTCCACCTTATGGCAATATCTCGAAAAGGCGTCCACCTATAGAACTAAGGATCACTCGCTTTTATAATACTCATTGCCACCTTTCATTTGATACCCATATCGTACAAATAAATTCTAGAGTCACCCCTGGTCCATCCTTATGGCGATATCTCGAAAAGGCGTCCACCTATGGAACTAAGGCCCCTCCTCTTTTAAAATACTCATTAACATCTTTCATTTGATACCCAAATCGTACAAACACATTCTAGAGCATACATGTTAAATTCCAATTAGAATTAGCAATTGATGCAATTGGTTTATATTCTCTAATTCATTAGACAATTAGAAATAGTTCAACTAATTCTTATTAGATAATTGAAATTTTTATTCTAATGGTAAAGCTGATTGCAATTAGTTGCTATTAGCAAAAAAAATTGGGTTACCTTTACAATTAGAAATCTAATTGACTTCAGCTAATGCAATTAGATATTCAATTAGCTCGAATTAGAATCAATTATTTATATTTATTTACATCATTATTCGTTCACTTCAATAATTCTTTGAAAAAAATTAATTTTTATCAAAATAATTGATTCTAATTCGAGCTAATTGAATATCTAATCGCATTAGCAGAAGTCAATTAGATTTCTAATTGTAAAGGTAACCCATTTTTTTTGCTAATGGCAACTAATTGCAATTAGACTTTACCATTAGAATAAAAATTTCAATTATCTAATGGGAATTAGTAGAACTAATTCTAATTATTTAATGAATTAGAGAATTTCGCAAATGAAGCTTAATTAGCAATCATTAGCATTATCTAATCATTACTTAACATCTATGTTCTAGAGTCACCCCTGGTCCACCTTTATGGCGATATCTCGAAAAGGCGTCCACCTATAGGACTGAGGCCCACTCCCTTTTAAAATACTCATTAACACCTTTCATTTGATACACATATCTTGCAAACAAATTCTAGATTCGCCCCTGGTCCACCTTTATAGAGATATCTCGAAAAGGCGTCCACCTATAGAACTAAGGCCCACTCCCTTTTTAAAATACTCATTAACACCTTTCATTTGATACCCATATCATACAAACAAATTCTAGAGTCGAGCCCTGGTCCACCTCTATGGGGATATCCCTAAATGGCGTCCACCCATAGAACTGTGGCCTACTCCCTCTTGAAATACTCTTTAATACCTTCCATTTGATACACATGTCATACAACACATTCCAGAGTTACTCTAGGTTCATTTTCTACATGGTGATTTTCCCAGCTCTCAGCTGAGTATGTAATGTTCGGTTACACCCGAACTTAGCCTTCCTTACTTGTTTCTTTTGTTTTTTGTTTGAGTGAATTGCTTCAATATGGAAATAAAGGATTAATTGAGGAAAAATGAAGTACCTGCTGTCATCAAGCAAAGAATCAGCGCATTTGCACTTTTGCAACCACGCCACTGCTGGCATCAATAATTAAAATAGTAAAAGATTTCGTTTATTTTGGAATCAATACATCGACATAGTTCAGTGATTTAAAACGCAGAGGCTTCGCTGGTTTAGGCCATGTTTTGCGAATGAAAGATGATGCTCTGGATAAAAATATCTTTATCTGATCCCACATATGGAAGAAGAGGAGCAAGAAAGTCCAAGTGGCAAGGATTTATGTTCGGTTGATGTTACCAATTACCGCCAATTAGCCCAGCGACAAAGCGACTGGGCGCCTTATTGGACGGATATAACCCTTCAAAGGCTAACACGCTAATTAAGTAAGGAAGTAGGTAAAGGATTAGTTTTCTCAATTTTTACTGAGCTTTTTAATGAGTACGATACAAGTAAGTATCGAAGACTTTCCTTCTATCCTTTTTTGTTCTTGATGCTTTTTAAACGATTACAGATATCGAGGTCTAGGTGATATCGGAACAACACTAATTATGATAGAAAAGACAAAAATTATTAAGCATACAGGCTGATGTAATAACTTTTTCTATCCTGCCAAATATCTTCTTAGATATCTTCGTATCGTCCCTGAGCTGATATTCGAACTCGATGCATCAGATTTCTAATCTGCAGGGCTACCACTAGGCTATAACTTCATCCGTTTGTGTGCTGCTTATCCTAACAGATGCGGAAATACCGTGTTGGCAAAAGTCGAAAAATGTGCGTCCCTATTCTGTACGTGCATGTGTATTGCATTGGAATGCAAGTGCTTGTAAAAAGTAATAGACACCAGAGCGTAGATTTGATTCTAATAAAAACTGAGAAACCGACATCAATGAAGCTGCCTGGCAACATACGTAAAATATGCAATGAAGCGGTGAATATTGCAACAAGCATTTGGATACTTCCACACATACATACAAAGAAGCAAATATAATGAATAATAAATGTGTTTAAGTGCAAATGTAGTTTTGGTTTTGTGTACAAAGTGTGTAAAGACAAATATTTGCTAATACATAGTAGCAATTGTTGTAATCGCTGCGAATCTGAAGAATCCGACTCAAACCACCAACCAAACAGGCACCCTTCAATTGTCGCCTGATTCTGCTGATCTAAATTTAAATGTAATCATAAGTTTTAGGACGTTTTGATGCCACTTAGGAGTATTTATTTGTAAATTCAATTCAAGCAGCTGCTGAAATATGATATTTTAATGGCCGCGTTACATTGAAATTTCTCATGTTCATGAGGATTGATACAAGGGCCAGCATCATTACAAACGCCAAGAATTTCAGACTCTACAGTTGAGATTTATTCTGGCTTGCCTATTCGCTTAAAAAAACTTCGCAAAGCACTGTTACAATCATTCTCACTGCACAAAAAAATACTTACTAACATATTTTGTCTCTTATTAATTTGTTAAAATGTGGATTTTAATTGTCAAAATGTTATAAAAGTACTACGAGTGGTGAAGTACTCATAGCCAAAACAAATGTCCAATTCTCCTTCTTATTTAATAATTTGGGAAAAATTTAAACAACGTGACATCAGGACGGACAAGGCGACAGCTGTTTCGATTATACCTTGTAAATCTCTTCAAAGCCTTTTCTCCCGGAGTGGGAGTCGAACTCGCACTCCTACGATAGTTGAAATGGTTATAAACGCATTCAGCTACGTCATGCCTGTTGTAAAGTTTTTCCCAATTGCCTTCTTTTTGGCATATTTTAATCTTTTACACATTGCATACTTCGTATGCAATTATGTGTTAAAGCTATGCTTGGTACGGCGGTTTTCAAAGAAACTTTGGTTTTGTTGCTGTTTTCGTTCTATTTATAGAACTACAACGAATTAACCAATTTTGTCTGTTTGTATGATTTTAATAATCGTTCTTATGTTTTGCTTGCCACAAAAGTGAGAGTTGGCTAATTTTAAATGTCACATGGTAGCGAAATTTATTGCTCTCCATGCAAATACATGCAATCTACTTATCTGTACGCGCACGATGCTTCACCAAAAGTCTTATGTGACGGGCCCTTAACTGCAGCTGGTCGGTATTTGAATTCCTCTATCACTTAAGAAAAAACGCAAATAATAAATGTTTCAAACTTTTAACAAGATAATTAAGAAGAATATTTTTGGTATGCAGATTCATATATCTTCTTCTTCTTGTAGCGATTAGGAGGAGTTTTATCGGTGTTGATGGTCCTTTGACGGATGATGCGGCTGATACGGTACGTTCAGGAAAATAGCACCATTAAGGCGATAGCCCGCCAATCGCGAGAACGATTCGAGATGACCACGCTGAACCTTCTAGGACATCCAGCTCTCTCCTTCCGTCAGGAGCTCGGAGTTGCCAGAGGCTTCCTGCTAAATAAACAGGATTCGCCACAGGTTCACAATTTCGTTGGAGAAGGTATAGGGTGCGGGAAACCCCTTGAAAGGGTTGCGCTAGTTTATGTTAATATTGTTATTATTATTATTTTTTATTGTTAAAAGAAAACATAAACTGTGCTTGCAACTTGGCTTGTAGTTGTTTATACATTAAAACATTATATATGTATGTCTTTCTTTGCTATGCAATATTGCGCTATTGCACTAAACAACCATAAAATTATGATTTGTCAACAATGAAATTGTAAGCGAAACTCAACGGACTATACGTTGGGCATGCACACGTACCTATGTATATATTAAGAAAAGTTAAGATGGTTACAGATTGTATTTATACCTAGCGTGTACTTACGCAAAGGTATTATAACTATGGTGTGATAACGGTAATACGTAATCATATGTATTTAATTAGCGAGCTTTGCTCATATTGCTTTATACAATGGTTTTTGTAATTGATATTAGAGAAAAATTGTAAGTTTACAAACGGCGATGGTTACTAGGACATGTTTCTGAATTTCACTTCTTCATCAGCTAGCTTTTCGGGAGCTGAGCGTTGAACTCGAGTCTCCAACATTCATATCAGTGCAAGCCTTTTTTAGCTGCTACGCCATATGAATGTTCCGTTGTTCGCTGTACAATTGGTCTCTAAGAGTTGCCTTTTTTGTTTATATTCCTTTTGATCACCATGTAGGCACATACACTCTGTATGTAGTTTATTCCTAATGGTGTGGATATGATTTTTAGGCGTGCTTTTGAAAGCTTAGTAACATTTGTTCGGATTTTTACAGTATTTGTTTTTAATACTTCCGCTGTTACTATTATATCAATATGATCATATGTATTTAATTAGCGAGCTTTGCTCATATTGCTTTATACAATGGTTTTTGTAATTGATATTAGAGAAAAATTGTAAGTTTACAAACGGCGATGGTTACTAGGACATGTTTCTGAATTTCACTTCTTCATCAGCTAGCTTTTCGGGAGCTGAGCGTTGAACTCGAGTCTCCAACATTCATATCAGTGCAAGCCTTTTTAGCTGCTACGCCATATGAATGTTCCGTTGTTCGCTGTACAATTGGTCTCTAAGAGTTGCCTTTTTTGTTTATATTCCTTTTGATCACCATGTAGGCACATACACTCTGTATGTAGTTTATTCCTAATGGTGTGGATATGATTTTTAGGCGTGCTTTTGAAAGCTTAGTAACATTTGTTCGGATTTTTACAGTATTTGTTTTTAATACTTCCGCTGTTACTATTATATCAATATGATCATATGTATTTAATTAGCGAGCTTTGCTCATATTGCTTTATACAATGGTTTTTGTAATTGATATTAGAGAAAAATTGTAAGTTTACAAACGGCGATGGTTACTAGGACATGTTTCTGAATTTCACTTCTTCATCAGCTAGCTTTTCGGGAGCTGAGCGTTGAACTCGAGTCTCCAACATTCATATCAGTGCAAGCCTTTTTTAGCTGCTACGCCATATGAATGTTCCGTTGTTCGCTGTACAATTGGTCTCTAAGAGTTGCCTTTTTTGTTTATATTCCTTTTGATCACCATGTAGGCACATACACTCTGTATGTAGTTTATTCCTAATGGTGTGGATATGATTTTTAGGCGTGCTTTTGAAAGCTTAGTAACATTTGTTCGGATTTTTACAGTATTTGTTTTTAATACTTCCGCTGTTACTATTATATCAATATGATCATATGTATTTAATTAGCGAGCTTTGCTCATATTGCTTTATACAATGGTTTTTGTAATTGATATTAGAGAAAAATTGTAAGTTTACAAACGGCGATGGTTACTAGGACATGTTTCTGAATTTCACTTCTTCATCAGCTAGCTTTTCGGGAGCTGAGCGTTGAACTCGAGTCTCCAACATTCATATCAGTGCAAGCCTTTTTAGCTGCTACGCCATATGAATGTTCCGTTGTTCGCTGTACAATTGGTCTCTAAGAGTTGCCTTTTTTGTTTATATTCCTTTTGATCACCATGTAGGCACATACACTCTGTATGTAGTTTATTCCTAATGGTGTGGATATGATTTTTAGGCGTGCTTTTGAAAGCTTAGTAACATTTGTTCGGATTTTTACAGTATTTGTTTTTAATACTTCCGCTGTTACTATTATATCAATATGATCATATGTATTTAATTAGCGAGCTTTGCTCATATTGCTTTATACAATGGTTTTTGTAATTGATATTAGAGAAAAACATGTCCTAGTAACCATCGCCGTTTGTAAACTTACAATTTTTCTCTAATATCAATTACAAAAACCATTGTATAAAGCAATATGAGCAAAGCTCGCTAATTAAATACATATGATCATATTGATATAATAGTAACAGCGGAAGTATTAAAAACAAATACTGTAAAAATCCGAACAAATGTTACTAAGCTTTCAAAAGCACGCCTAAAAATCATATCCACACCATTAGGAATAAACTACATACAGAGTGTATGTGCCTACATGGTGATCAAAAGGAATATAAACAAAAAAGGCAACTCTTAGAGACCAATTGTACAGCGAACAACGGAACATTCATATGGCGTAGCAGCTAAAAAGGCTTGCACTGATATGAATGTTGGAGACTCGAGTTCAACGCTCAGCTCCCGAAAAGCTAGCTGATGAAGAAGTGAAATTCAGAAACATGTCCTAGTAACCATCGCCGTTTGTAAACTTACAATTTTTCTCTAATATCAATTACAAAAACCATTGTATAAAGCAATATGAGCAAAGCTCGCTAATTAAATACATATGATCATATTGATATAATAGTAACAGCGGAAGTATTAAAAACAAATACTGTAAAAATCCGAACAAATGTTACTAAGCTTTCAAAAGCACGCCTAAAAATCATATCCACACCATTAGGAATAAACTACATACAGAGTGTATGTGCCTACATGGTGATCAAAAGGAATATAAACAAAAAAGGCAACTCTTAGAGACCAATTGTACAGCGAACAACGGAACATTCATATGGCGTAGCAGCTAAAAAGGCTTGCACTGATATGAATGTTGGAGACTCGAGTTCAACGCTCAGCTCCCGAAAAGCTAGCTGATGAAGAAGTGAAATTCAGAAACATGTCCTAGTAACCATCGCCGTTTGTAAACTTACAATTTTTCTCTAATATCAATTACAAAAACCATTGTATAAAGCAATATGAGCAAAGCTCGCTAATTAAATACATATGATCATATTGATATAATAGTAACAGCGGAAGTATTAAAAACAAATACTGTAAAAATCCGAACAAATGTTACTAAGCTTTCAAAAGCACGCCTAAAAATCATATCCACACCATTAGGAATAAACTACATACAGAGTGTATGTGCCTACATGGTGATCAAAAGGAATATAAACAAAAAAGGCAACTCTTAGAGACCAATTGTACAGCGAACAACGGAACATTCATATGGCGTAGCAGCTAAAAAAGGCTTGCACTGATATGAATGTTGGAGACTCGAGTTCAACGCTCAGCTCCCGAAAAGCTAGCTGATGAAGAAGTGAAATTCAGAAACATGTCCTAGTAACCATCGCCGTTTGTAAACTTACAATTTTTCTCTAATATCAATTACAAAAACCATTGTATAAAGCAATATGAGCAAAGCTCGCTAATTAAATACATATGATCATATTGATATAATAGTAACAGCGGAAGTATTAAAAACAAATACTGTAAAAATCCGAACAAATGTTACTAAGCTTTCAAAAGCACGCCTAAAAATCATATCCACACCATTAGGAATAAACTACATACAGAGTGTATGTGCCTACATGGTGATCAAAAGGAATATAAACAAAAAAGGCAACTCTTAGAGACCAATTGTACAGCGAACAACGGAACATTCATATGGCGTAGCAGCTAAAAAAGGCTTGCACTGATATGAATGTTGGAGACTCGAGTTCAACGCTCAGCTCCCGAAAAGCTAGCTGATGAAGAAGTGAAATTCAGAAACATGTCCTAGTAACCATCGCCGTTTGTAAACTTACAATTTTTCGGTAATACGTAATTTCATAAAGGAATCGGGATAAAAACTGAGATATCTTTACAAAATTCTTTATATTGGCTTATCTTGACCCTGCATAGATCGGCATTGAAAATAAGCGATATCGGACTAGAACCACGCTTAGTTTTCGATACCAAAAATTTCGAAAAAATGGGAAAAATTCGATAATTCATTAACAAGGACCGATTAGGAGATGCGTGAGTTGACGTCATGACTCCAAATAAAATTTTGTTAAATTTTGGAAAATGGGTGTGGAATTCCCCATATTTAGGTTATGTTATGTGGTAGTTGCACACTTGGACAGCATGAAGGTCCGCTGTGATACCACATAAACTAAGTGACGTAACTATACCTACTTAGAGAATCCGAAGATCCGTGTCAGTCGCCACCGAAATACTTTCGCCTAGCTCTGGTAAAAGCTGGGCAATAAGGCATAAAGTGACTCGATGATTCCACCTCATCATCCTCCATACAGCTGCAGCAGGATGGAGTTTCCAATATTTAAAGATATACCGCATGGATTCCCATTGGCCAGTGCCTGCAAAAACCCCAATGACAATTGATGAAGGGATGAACCTTAGTGAACCCAATCATTTCGCCAGATCTTCTGCCATCCACTTCCGAACAGAAGAATCTTGCCACCTTGCAAGAGGTGGTGTCCGCCCAATGCTTGCTGAGCTCACTCGAGGTCCTACTATTCAGAAGCAGACTACAGGTGACCAGCGGTATCCCGAAATCCCTCCAGCCATCTTCAATTGTACTGATGCAGATCCGCTTGACAGTATACCGAACTATCACTACGGCCCGGTACCCAGATATCCTTGATCATAAAATAGTTCTACGCAATCGCTGGCGAGTCACTTCCAGACCACCCTCGATCGCACTATAGTTGTACTCAAAGCCTTAATAGCCGCTTGGCTATCAGCCTTTCCGACTTCGACCCATCCTTGAACAAGTTAACTGGTCCCCTTTTTTTCGGGTAAATGACTGGGGTGAAGGTTGCACAGGGAGCAGCTACCGCCACAAAATAGTCCGCCCTGTCAGGATAAAATCGAACTTGGTAAGCAGGCTAGAGTGCCCGAAGTCAAAAAGCCTATGGCCCATATCGACAAGCCTGGCCAACGATCGGCCTTTCACGCAATATCTACTGAATATATGTTCAGCATGACATTCAATGCCAAGGTAGGTGTTGTTCTAAGAGCGCCGCTTATACCATCCATCGACGACTGTTTTACTGACACTTATAATTTATTGATGACCGCCGTGTCCAGTGCATTCCACCAGACCAGCACCCCATAGAGCGAAATCGGCTTGACTAACTTCTTATAAATCCAGTGTACTACTCTTGGCGAGAGCCCCTCAGTACAGTACATGGCCACCCATGACTCCTGACCCTATATTCCACAATAATTAACACTTTCTCTAACTTGGGAGAATTTTTGTTCTGTTTTTTCTGGGAATCTTTTGTGCAATTTGAAGTCCACTAAATTTTTTATATTATTTCGCGAATTCACAAAGAAGAACATCGCAATTTTGAATGGTGTTTTAAGGTTTTTTCCTTCTCGTTGTAAAGGGCAAAGACCAAATGATGTTGTCGTCTCGTTAGCTCCTCGGTTGAGTTGGCAACATTTATAGCTTTCAATTAAAGCATTCTTTTAAAATTTCGATTTGGGATAAAAGGGCAAGTATAGGATTTCATACTTCCTTAGACTTTACTTGAGCCAAGGGATATTCAGTATACTATTTTGCAGCTTTTGATGCCACATTATTATACTCAGTTGAGCAGAGCTCACAGAGTATATTAAGTTTGATTGGATAACGGTTGGTTGTACATATATAAAGGAATCGAGATAGATATAGACTTCCATATATCAAAATAATCAGGATCGAAAAAAATTTGATTGAGCCATGTCCGTCCGTCCGTCCGTCCGTCCGTTAACACGATAACTTGAGTAAATTTTGAGGTATCTTGATGAAATTTGGTATGTAGGTTCCTGAGCACTCATCTCAGATCGCTATTTAAAATGAAACGAAATCGGACTATAACCACGCCCACTTTTTCGATATCGAAAATTTCGAAAAACCGAAAAAGTGCGATAATTCATTACAAAGACAGATAAAGCGACGAAACTTGGTAGATGAGTTGAACTTATGACGCAAAATAGAAAATTAGTAAAATTTTGGACAATGGGCGTGGCACCGCCCACTTTTAAAAGAAGGTAATTTAAAACTTTTGCAAGCTGTAATTTGGCAGTCGTTGAAGATATCATGATGAAATTTGGCAGGAACGTTACTCCTATTACTATATGTACGCTTAATAAAAATTAGCAAAATCGGAGAAGGACCACGCCCACTTTAAAAAAAAATTTTTTTAAAGTAAAATTTTAACAAAAAATTTAATATCTTTACAGTATATAAGTAAATTATGTCAACATTCAACTCCAGTAATGATGTGGTGCAACAAAATACAAAAATAAAAGAAAATTTCAAAATGGGCGTGGCTCCGCCCTTTTTCATTTAATTTGTCTAGGATACTTTTAACGCCATAAGTCGAACAAAAATTAACCAATCCTTTTGAAATTTGGTAGGGGCATAGATTTTATGACGTTAACTGTTTTCTGTGAAAATGGGGCGGAATCGGTTGATGCCACGCCCAGTTTTTATACACAGTCGTCCGTCTGTCCTTCCGCATGGCCGTTAACACGATAACTTCAGCAAAAATCGACATATCTTTAATGAACTTAGTTCACGTGCTTACTTGAACTCACTTTATCTTGGTATGAAAAATGAACGAAATCCGACTATGACCACGCCCACTTTTTCGATATCGAAAATTACGAAAAATGAAAAAAATGCCATAATTCTATACCAAATACGAAAAAAGGGATGAAACATGGTAAGGTAATTGGATTGTTTTATTGACGCGAAATATAACTTTAGAAAAAACTTTATAAAATGGTTGTGACACCTACCATATTAAGTAGAAGAAAATGAAAAAGTTCTGCAGGGCGAAATAAAAAACCCTTAAAATCTTGGCAGGTATTACATATATAAATAAATTAGCGGTATCCAACAGATAATGTTCTGGTCACCCTGGTCCACATTTTGGTCGATATCTGGAAAACGCCTTCACATATACAACTACCACCACTCCCTTTTAAAACTCTCATTAATACCTTTAATTTGATACCCATATCGTACAAACTCATTCTAGAGTCACCCCTGGTCCACCTTTATGGCGATATCTCGAAAAGGCGTCCACCTATAGAATAAGCCCCACGCCCTTTTAAAATACTCATTAACACCTTTCATTTGATACCCATATCGTACAAACATATTCTAAAGTCACCCCTGGTCCACCTTTATGGCGATATCTCGAAAAGGCGAACACCTATAGAACGAAGGCCCACTCCCTTTTAAAAATACTCATTAACACCTTTCATTTGATACCCATATCGCACAAACAAAGTCTAGAGTCACCCCTGGTCCACCTTTATTGCGATACCTCGAAAAGGCGTCCACCTATAGAACTAAGGCCCACTCCCTTTTAAAATACTCATTAACTCCTTTCGTTTGATACCCATATTGCACAAACGAATTCTAGAGTCACCCCTGGCCCACCTTTATGGCGATATCTCGAAACGGCGTCCACCTATGGAACTAAGGGATACTCCCTTTTAAAATACTCATTAACACCTTTCTTTGATACCCATATTGTACAAACAAATTCTAGGGTCACCCCTGTCCACCTTTATGGCGATATCTCGAAACGGCGTCCACCTATGGAACTAAGGATTACTCCCTTTTAAAATACTCATTAACACCTTTCGTTTGATGCCCATATTGTACAAACAAATTCTAGAGTCACCCCTGGCCACCTTTATGGCGATATCTCGAAAACGGCGTCCACCTATAGAACTAAGGATCACTCCCTTTTAAAATACTCATTAACACCTTTCATTTTGATACCCATATCGTACAAACAAATTCTAGAGTCACCCTGGTCCACCTTTATGGCGATATCCGAAATGGCGTCCACCTATAGAACTATGGCCCACTCCCTCATAAAATACTCTTTAATGCCTTTCATTTGATACGCATGTCATACAAACACATTCCAGGGTTTTCCCTCGGTTCATTTTCCTACATGGTTATTTTCCCTTATGTTGTCACCATAGCTCTCAACTGAGTATGTAATGTTCGGTTACACCCGAACTTAACCTTCCTTACTTGTTTTTATACTCGGTTGAGCAGAGCTCACAGAGTGTATTAACTTTGATTGGATAACGGTTGGTTGTACAGGTATAAAGGAATCGAGATAGATATAGACTTCCATATATCAAAATCATCAGTATCGAAAAAAAATTTGATTGAGCCATGTCCGTCCGTCCGTCCGTCCGTCCGTTAACACGATAACTTGAGTAAATTTTGAGGTATCTTGATGAAATTTGGTATGTAGATTCCTGGGCACTCATCTCAGATCGCTATTTAAAATGAACGATATCGGACTATAACCACGCCCACTTTTTCGATATCGAAAATTTCGAAAAACCGAAAAAATGCGATAATTCATTGCCAAAGGCGGTTAAAGCGATGAAACTTGGTAGATGGGTTGACGTTATGACGCAGAATAGAAAATTAGTAAGATTTTGGACAATGGGCGTGGCACCGCCCACTTTTACAAGAAGGTAATTTAAAAGTTTTGCAAGCTGTAATTTGGCAGTCGTTGAAGATATCATGATGAAATTTGGCAGGAACGTTACTACTATTACTATATATGTGCTAAATAAAAATTAGCAAAATTGGATGAAGAACACGCCCACTTTTAAAAAAAAATTTTTTTAATTCAAATTTTAACAAAAAATTTAATATCTTTACTGTATATAAGTAAATTAAGTCAAAATTCAACTCCAGTAATGATATGATGCAACAAAATACAAAAATAAAAGAAAATTTCAAAATGGGCGTGGCTCCGCCCATTTTCATTTAGTTTGTCTAGAATACTTTTAATGCCATAAGTCGAACAAAAATTTACCAATCCTTCTCAAATTTGGTAGGGGCATAGATTCTATGACGGTAACTGTTCTCTGTGAAAATGGGCGAAATCGGTGGAAGCCACGCCCAGTTTTTATACACAGCCCACCGTCTGTCCTTCCGCTCGGCCGTTAACACAATAACTTGAGCAAAAACCGATATATCTTTACTAAACTTAGCCCACGTACTTATCTGAACTCACTTTATCTTGGTATAAAAAATGGCCGAAATCCGACCATAACCCACGCCCACTTTATCGATATCGAAAATTACGAAAAATGAAAAAAATGCCATAATTCTATACCAAATACGAAAAAAGGGATGAAACATGGTAACTGGATTGGTTTATTGACGCAAAATATAACTTTGGAAAAAACTTTGTAAAATGGGTGTGACACCTACCATATTAAGTAGAAGAAAATGAAAAAGTTCTACAAGGCGAAATCAACAGCCCTTGGAATCTTGGCAGGAAATACTGTTAGTGGTATTGCATATATAAATAAATTAGCAGTACCCGACAGATGATTTTCTGGATCACCTGGTCCACATTTTGGTCGATATCGCGAGAACGCCTTCACATATACATCTAAGGGCCACTCGCTTTTAAAACCCTCATTAATACCTTTAATTTGATATCCATATCGTACAAAACACATTCTAGAGTCACCCCTGGCCCACCCTAATGGCGATATCTCGAAAAGGCGTCCACCTATAGACCTAATGCCCACTCCCTCTTAAAATGCTCAGTAACACCTTTCGTTTGATACCCATATCGTACAAACATTCTAGAGTCACCCCTGGCCCACCCTAATGGCGATATCTCGAAAAGGCGTCCACCTATAGACCTAATGTCCACTCCCTCTTAAAATGCTCAGTAACACCTTTCGTTTGATACCCATATCGTACAAACAGTCTAGAGTCACCCCTGGCCCACCCTAATGGCGATATCTCGAAAAGGCGTCCACCTATAGACCTAATGCCCACTCCCTCTTAAAATGCTCAGTAACACCTTTCGTTTGATACCCATATCGTACAAACATTCTAGAGTCACCCTGGTCCACCTTTATGGCGATATCTCGAAAAGGCGTCCACCTATAGAACTAAGGATACTCCCTTTTAAAATACTCATTACCACCTTTCATTTGATACCCATATCGTACAAACACATTCTAGAGTCACCCTGGCCCACCCTAATGGCGATATCTCGAAAAGGCGTCCACCTATAGACCTAATGCCCACTCCCTCTTAAAATGCTCAGTAACACCTTTCGTTTGATACCCATATCGTACAAACATTCTAGAGTCACCCTTGGTCCACCTTTATGGCGATATCTCGAAAAGGCGTCCACCTATAGAACTAAGGATTACTCCCTTTTAAAATACTCATTACCACCTTTCATTTGATACCCATATCGTACAAACACATTCTAGAGTCACCCCTGGCCCACCCTAATGGCGATATCTCGAAAAGGCGTCCACCTATAGACCTAATGCCCACTCCCTCTTAAAATGCTCAGTAACACCTTTCGTTTGATACCCATATCGTACAAACAATTCTAGAGTCACCCCTGGCCCACCCTAATGGCGATATCTCGAAAAGGCGTCCACCTATAGACCTAATGCCCACTCCCTCTTAAAATGCTCAGTAACACCTTTCGTTTGATACCCATATCGTACAAACATTCTAGAGTCACCCCTGGTCCACCTTTAATGGCGATATCTCGAAAAGGCGTCCACCTATAGACCTAAGGCCCACTCCCTCTTAAAATGCTCAGTAACACCTTTCATTTGATACCCATATCGTACAAACACATTCTAGAGTCACCCCTGGCCCACCCTAATGGCGATATCTCGAAAAGGCGTCCACCTATAGACCTAATGCCCACTCCCTCTTAAAATGCTCAGTAACACCTTTCGTTTGATACCCATATCGTACAAACATTCTAGAGTCACCCTGGTCCCACCTTTATGGCGATATCTCGAAAAGGCGTCCACCTATAGAACTAAGGATTACTCCCTTTAAAATACTCATTACCACCTTTCATTTGATACCCATATCGTACAAACACATTCTAGAGTCACCCTGGCCCACCCTAATGGCGATATCTCGAAAAGGCGTCCACCTATAGACCTAATGCCCACTCCCTCTTAAAATGCTCAGTAACACCTTTCGTTGATACCCATATCGTACAAACATTCTAGAGTCACCCCTGGTCCACCTTTATGGCGATATCTCGAAAAGGCGTCCACCTATAGAACTAAGCATACTCCCTTTAAAATACTCATTAACACCTTTCATTTGATACCCATATCGTACAAACACATTCTAGAGTCACCCTGCCCACCCTAATGGCGATATCTCGAAAAGGCGTCCACCTATAGACCTAATGCCCACTCCCTCTTAAAATGCTCAGTAACACCTTTCGTTTGATACCCATATCGTACAAACATTCTAGAGTCACCCCTGGCCCACCCTAATGGCGATATCTCGAAAAGGCGTCCACCTATAGACCTAATGCCCACTCCCTCTTAAAATGCTCAGTAACACCTTTTCGTTTGATACCCATATCGTACAAACATTCTAGAGTCACCCCTGGCCCACCCTAATGGCGATATCTCGAAAAGGCGTCCACCTATAGACCTAATGCCCACTCCCTCTTAAAATGCTCAGTAACACCTTTCATTTGATTCCCATATCGTACAAACACATTCTAGAGACACCCTGGTCCACCTTTATGGCGATATCTCGAAACGGCGTCCACCTATGGTACTAAGGATCACTCCTTTTCAAAATACTCATTAACAGCTTTCATTTGATACCCATATCGTACAAACATATTCTAGAGTCACCCCTGGTCCACCTTTATGGCGATTTCTCGAAAAGGCGTCCACCTATAGAACTAAAGCCCATTCCCTTTTAAAATACTCATTACCACCTTTCATTTGATACCCATATCGTACAAACACATTCTAGAGTCACCCCTGGTCCACCTTAATGGCGATATCTCGAAAAGGCGTCCACCGATAGACCTAAGGCCCACTCCCTCTTAAAATGCTCAGTAACACCTTTCATTTGATACCCATATCGTACAAACAAATTCTAGAGTCAGCCCTGGTCCACCTTTATGGCGATATCCCTAAATGGCGTCCATCCATAGAACTATGGCCTACTCTCTCTTAAAATACTCTTTAATACCTTCCATTTGATACACATGTCATACAACCACATTCCAGGGTTACCTAGGTTCATTTTCCTACATGGTGATTTTCCTTATTTTGTCTCCATAGCTCTCAACTGAGTATGTAATGTTCGGTTACACCCGAACTTAGCCTACCTTACTTGTTTATACTCAGCGTGCTTTGCACACAGAGTATATTAGCTTTGGTTGGATAACGGTTGTTTGTACAGGCATAAAGGAATCGGGATAGATATAGACTTCCATATATCAAAATCATCAGCGTCGAAAAAAATTTGATTGAGCCATGTCCGTACGTTCGTCTGTCCGTGAACACGATAACTTGAGTAAATATTGAGATATCTTCACCAAATTTGGTACGCGAGCTTGTAATAAAATCAAATTTACAGATATTATTAATCATAAATCAAAATTGTTAAACCTATCGTAACAAAATTCGGCAGAGAGGCTGCCTTTACTATAAGGAATGCTTTGAAGAAAAATTGTCGAAATCGGTTAAGGACTACGCCCACTTTTATATAAAAGATTTTTAAAAGGGGTCCTTCATTTCCCAAGTGGATTTACCCATAACAGTAAATAGGAAAAAGTTCAAATTTTAAAAAATGGGCGTGGCACCGGCCCCTTTTATGACTAAGCAATTTTCTATATTGCGGGAGCCATAACTTGAAGAAAAATTAGCGGATCGTAATACAATAGGGTACACAAATTTTCCCTAGAAAATATAAAATAGTTTTGAATCAATGATATTTTCATTTATCAAGTTTTATTGTAAGAGGAAATGGGGAGAAATTTTTTTTTAACGGGCGGTGCCACGTGTTATGCAGAAAAGCAATTTATCTGAAATGAAATGTGCAATTGAAGCTCACGCTGAGTATATAATGTTCGGTTACACCGAGCTTATGCACATTTATTTATTTATAATTTTGCTCAAAGCATTTGTGGCTCTATTAAACCTCTGTCCGAGTCTTTAATGGTGATATTTATAAAAAGGGTAAATTGACATTAGGAAAGCTTAATTGCACTTAAGAAAACATTACTACTATGCCTCTATGCTTTACTAGTTTAAAGCCTTAACAGAAAACGAAAAGTTATACTGAAGATCGCACAACGTCAGCTTCAACCCGAATTTGACAAGGCATGACGGCCGCCGTGGTGTGATGGCAGCGTGTTCCGCCTACCACATCGAAGATCCTGGGTGCACGCCCCTGGCAAAGCAACATGAAAACTTTAGAAACAAGGTTTTTCAATTAGAACAAAATTCTAAGCGGGGTCGCCCATCGGCATAGTTTTGCAAGCACTCCGAGTGTATTTCTGCCACGAAAAGCTTTCAGTGAAAACTCATCTGCCTTTCAGATGCCGCTCGAGTCGGCATAAGACAGGTCGGCCCCGTACCGCCAATTTGTAGGAAAAATTAAAAGGAGCACGGCCAAAATTGGAATAGAAGCTTGGCCTTAGAAGAGAAGCGCCTTGCACTTTTTTTATGCCGGCAAATCGTTTCCATACATTTACATCCTTAGAAGAAGGATTAATGTGGGAAATGGGATTATAGATGTGGAGCGAAAAAGGAACAAATTCATTTGCAGTTTAAAAAAAAATTTTGCATAAGTAATTTTAGGTGCAAATTCTACCACATTCTAAATGTGATGGAACTCCCCAATGCACTCCAAATGCACATATTTTGAGTGAGTTCAAGCTAAACCTCCATGATCGTCCCTTACACTTTGTGGCCTTAGGGACTTTCACCTCACTTTCATCTGTGTAAATGAAATAACTGAATATCACGGCAAACGTCTACAAAGCATGTCATGCCAAACAGAATACTGATGGAGCTCTGGCTTCATAACTGCGTTTAGAAGAAGATAATACACGCGAAAATGCATTTTACGTCTTTATATGAAAAATAGACTTGTCGGTTCCTAAAAAGTTCACTAACTTATCGAACTCATTCATTGTTCCAAGTCGTGAACAAAACTGTTAAAATGCACCGAAAGTTGTCTTTTCCCTGCTTCATTTAATTTAACAGAGGTAAACGAAAGTGCAAATATTTTTATACTGTTATGTTTGCCTCTCCCTCTGCATTCCTTTATCTTAGCTAGTTGTATAAATATACGACATTTACAGCTAAAACCAAAAAAAACTAATTATACTCAATTGAGCAGAGCTCACAGAGTATATTAAATTTGATTGGATAACGGTTGGTTGTACAGGTATAAAGGAATCGAAATAGATATAGACTTCCATATATCAAAATCAGCAGGATCGAAAAAAATTTTGATTGAGCCATGTCCGTCCGTCCGTCTGCCCGTTAACACGATAACTTGAGTAAATTTTGAGGTATCCTGATGAAATTTGGTATGTAGGTTCCTGGGCACTCAACTCAGATTGCTATTTAAAATGAACAATATCGGACTATAACCATGCCCACTTTTTCGATATCGAAAATTTCGAAAAACCGAAAAAGTGCGATAATCATACCAAAGACGGATAAAGCGATGAAACTTGGTAGGTGAGTTGAAATTATGACACAAAATAGAAAATTAGTAAAATTTGGAAAATGGGCGTGGCACCGCCCACTTTTAAAATAATGTAATTAAAAGTTTTGCAAGCTGTAATTTGGCAGTCGTTGACGATATCATGATGAAATTTGGCAGGAACGTTACTCCTATTACTACATGTATGCTTAATAAAAATTAGCAAAATCGGAGAACGACCACGCGCACTTTAAAAAAAATTTTAAGTCAAATTTTAACAAAAAAATTTAATATCTTTACAGTATGTAAGTAAATTATGTCAACATTCAACTCCAGTAATTACATGGTGCAATGAAATACAAAAATAAAAGAAAATTTCAAAATGGGCGTAGCTCCGCCCTTTTTCATTTAAATTGTCTAGGCTACTTTTAATGCCATAAGTCGAACAAAAATTTACCAATCCTTGTGAAATTTGGTAGGGGCTTAGATTCTAGGACGATAACTGTTTTCTGTGAAAAAGGGTGAAATAGGTTGAAGCCCCAGTTTTTATACACAGTCGACCGTCTGTCCTTCCGCTCGGCCGTTAACACGATAACTTGAGCAAAAGTCCTTATCTGAACTAACTTTGTATTGGTGTAAAAAATGGCCGCAATCCGACTATGCCCACGCCCACTTTTTCGATATCGAAAGTTACGAAAAATAAAAAAAATGCCATAATTCTATAGCAAATACGAAAACAGGGACGAAACATGGTAATTGGATTGGTTTATTGACGCAAAATATAACTTTAGAAAACACTTTGTAAAATGGGTGTGACACCTACCATATAAGTAGAAGAATATGAATAAGTTCTGCAGGGCGAAATCAAAAGGCCTTGGAATCTTGGCAGGAATACTGTTCGTGGTATTACATATATAAATAAATAAGCGGTACCCGACAGATGATGTTCTGGGTCATCCTGGTCCACATTTTGGTCGATATCTCGAAAACGCCTTCACATATATAACTAAGGCCCATTCCCTTTTAAAATACTCATTAACACCTTTCATTTGATACCCATATCGTACAAAGAAATTCTAGAGTCGCCCCTGGTCCACCTTTATGGCGATATCCCGAAATGGCGTCCACCTATAAACGTAAGGCCCACTCCCTTTTAAAATACTCATTAGCACCTTTCACCCTGGTCCACCTTTATGGCGATATCTCAAAAAGGCGTCCACCTATAGAACTAAGGCCCACGCCCTTTTTAAAATACTCATTAACACCTTTCATTTGATACCCATATCGTACAAAGAAATTCTAGAGTCGCCCCTGGTCCACCTTTATGGCGATATCCCGAAATGGTGTCCACCTATAAAACTAAGAGCCACTCCCTTTTAAAATACTCATTAATACCTTTTCATTTGATACCCATATCGAACAAACAAATTCTAGATTCAGCAATGGTCCACCTTTATAGCGATATCCCTAAATAGCTCCACCCATAGAACTATGGCCAATCCACCCTTAAAATACTCTTTAATACCTTCCATTTGATACACATGTCATACAAACACATTCCAGGGTTACCCTAGGTTCCTTTTCCTACATGGTGATTTTCCCTTATTTTGTCTCCATAGCTCTCAGCTGAGTATGTAATGTTCGGTTATACCCGAACTTAGCTTCGTTATTTGCTTTAGTGGTTCTGATTTGTTTGTTTTCCTTATAACCTTTCTTGTTAGTTTTTGGTTTTAGTTTGTTTTCGCTGAGTAGTGATACACAATTATTCTTTTTCTTCTTTAAATTCAAGCTCATCTCTATTATTTGCTCCAAGAACGTCCGTAAGTTGTTTGGATAACCTTCGGTATAGTTTATTACACTAAATTTAGAAGGAAAAACTTCCAAAAACGTATTTAATTCGTTCACATGCTACTTTGTATCTAGTCATTTTGACGTATTCACTCCCTCTACTCTTTCGCTTGACAAATTTTTTTGTTAGTTTGAAGTTTACTATTTAATCCTGCATACTAAGTCCCAAGCGAAGGTATCTTTTTGGTGCTTTTTCTTATATTATGCATTCGAAACGTTTATGGGTATCGTTGGCTTACAAATCACTCTTCCGTGGTTTAGAGTAACAACTATTTTTATACCTTTCATGAAAATGAAACGGTATATTAACTTTGTCACGAATCTCAACATTGTAAGTCCTTAAAGAAAAATAGATGGACCCACCAATAAGCATACCTTTTCAACGGCTAAAACCTTCAAATTTCATGCAATACTTACGTTTACGTTATATAATGTTGTTGTTACGTTATATATTGGGATAAGATTATTGTTCAGCCCCATTCATGAAAGGTATGAAGTCTTCGGCACAGCAGAACACAGTCCGTCCTGACTTGTTCCTTGTTCATTTTGATTTGATCGTAAATAATACCAAGTTTAATTGACAATTCACGTCTTCCGCGCTCTACCTCAGAACCGTATAAATATTGTTGCAGCCAAGTTGTGCAATCTATTACTTTGTAAGAGAGCGCAAATAATGGTTAAACCTGGTAGTCAAATTTTATATGGACTTTCTAATTTGTTGAGTCAAATTTTTAAGGTTGGCATGAGGTTGGAAATTTGTTCCGCACCTGATAATGGGCCATATACATAAATTAGTAGACGGTCACTTTCAGGAAAATGCCGATAAAAACTGAACGTGGCCAGATTAATGGTTTCTTATGCTAAATGGGCCTTGAGTGAATACCTTTCCAGCAATGTCCAAGCCATTGAATCAATGATCAAATAAATAAGTTTTAAGGAAAAAACTTATTTCACTATTTTACAGGGTGCTGAAAAATAATTCTTTCATTTTTTGAAGTCTGCAAAAAGTGAGCCTTCGAACTCAAAAGTTTCAACTTTTCTTAGTGATACGCTCAATTGGACAAAGTCTATGTACGTGGGTCCCTGACAGTTTTTAAGTGCCTTTTCCAGGTAGTGACAGCTAGCGTCATCACAAATGTTCTGTCTAGTTATAGGCTGGCCCCGGCCAGAAAACTCTACGTGGTCCCCCAATAGCTTATTATACTCTGTTGTTACAGGGCACTGTTAGCGATACCTTTTCAGGTATTGTATGATGCAAATTTTATAGACACTATCTTTCTTTCATAAACCAGTGATGGCAAAAATTGGTCTTTAAAAAACAACAGTCCAACAGCCTTATTACCTATGACGCTATCGTATCCAAAACGATCGTCATTTTTATGTTTTTAGCACGCATGCAAAACGAAAACAGCCGACTGTTACGATATCTCGTCATTCTCTACCACGAACAGCTGCTGTGAAAGTGAAAACGAAGTGTCAGAAGCTAAAGACGTAAGCAAATTTGACAATGGATTTCGTACAGTTGCCGAATAACGTAAAGCTAGACAATAAGCGAAAACGTAAGCTTCAGAGTACCATTAGCAGACGATATCGCCAAATCGGGTATCGTTCATTAAGCGTCTCGTTTACCAAACAGAATAAGGCTGTGAATAAATTTTGGTTTTGAAATTTTAACACTAGATATTGTAAGTTTTGTTCAGTGGTACTCTCTGCATTTTGATAATTCATATCCGTAATTAAGGTTGGGTTGTGACGTCGGAGAACATAAATATGTAATAATTTGGCAAAAACTTAAACAACGTGACATCAGGACGGACAATGCGACAGCTGTTTCGATTATGCCTAAATCTCTTCAAAACCATTTCTTCCGTGAGTGGGACTCCAAGAACTCAAGGGGACTCACGTATGTACCTTTCGTTATATCCACATCGTCATCCTCCCATCGAAAAACACTCAAATCAAAATAGTAAAGAAGCCACTGTGACACTCTATCTACGTGATTTAAGAATCGTTAAATCTTCTCTCACAAACATTTAAATCAATTTGGATTATCACGCTTAAGTTGAAAAGATAATTAAGAATTTCAATTAAAGCCCATACCAAATATATTTAGGGAACATTTCTTTTCCTTGGTTAACTTTTTCTCCACACCTCTTTGGGATGGAAGGAGTGAAATTAATTAAAATTTAAACGTTACAATATGTTGCCTGAAAATCAAAACAAAACCAAACATTCGAAAGAAGAAATGCAATAAAAGCGAGAATAGTTAAACAAGATTAGCTTAACAAAAGGCAAGTATCACAACAACAATAAAAGAGGGATACCTACACAAGTTAGCTATGTAAACATTGAGGAGGTGTGCATTCAATCATAAAATCTGCTAAGAAAATGAAGTTACAACAACGCCAACAACAAAAATTACCATAATTACAGTAACGACAGACAAGGCAACAACAAAGTGTTTCGTAAATAATACAAACAAAACAGCAAAAATGCTATTAACAAACCACAGTTGGTGATTTAACATGTCGCTGAAATGAGGGCACTAAAGAAGATGTTAAAATGAGTGGCAGTATTTAGCGCCACCAAAGGCGTCGTCCAGCCCCAGGAATCCAACCACGCCTTAGCAACGATAAGCAGACTATTTTTATATACGCTAATGAGTAGTAATTAAAAAAATATTTAAAATCGTTTTTAGTAATATTTCGTCGACTTGCAGTGAACGATGACAGCAGGTGAAGGCGTTTCGGTATCAGGGTGTGTAGAAGATGATTAGAAACCAAACTCGCCCGTCAAAAAAAGTCCTTTGAAAACAGCTTCCCTTACAACTTCACAGAACAAATGCTTCTTGCTATTCGTTTATAAATGAATGGCATAAAATTATACACAGTACAGTGAGTAAACAACAGGGAACCAATGAAAGCGAAAAGCGACGAAAATAGCAGGAGAAATTCAAGCAAAAATGGAATTAAATTTAATCCAAGCCTAACTTAATTTACACCTCTGCAACGCCTAAGTAAAATAATGTTCACGACATAAATTCTTGTTTAAATTAATATATGCATTCAAATATATTCATTTATGTGCCTAATAATTATTTGTACTTAAATATTTTCATAATTATTTATGTATATGCCATTTATGTTTATTGCATTTATTTTCATTCATGGAGTCGTATACATAAACGAAGGAAACCGGGAATACCACCACTTTCATGTGGGAAATGGGAAAACAAGGTATGACCCTATTTTTCATGCTGCATATCTCTGTGAATTTTCTCTGGAAGTACTCATGCCAAATAGCTGAAATATGGTAAAAAATTAAATGTTCTGTAGGTTACGGACTGTAACACATCCAGTAGAACGGGGGCAGTTCCACACATATGATGTTTAGGAATGGTAAGGCAGTAAGAGCGGTGATGGAAGAGTAGCCGGAAGTGTTAACGGGAACAACAGAGACGGAGGAAAAATGAGACGCGAAGAGAATAAGAAAATCAGCTGAAAAAAGGAAATTAGATTGAAAATTAGGTGTATTTAGAGTGGGGATGGTAGAGGGTGCATTACTTTTGGTAAACTTTTCAACTAAAGAATAAAACTGTAACCAAATCAATCACCCCTTGAATTAAACGAAGTTATATGAACCTTTATTTCTTTCATATTCAATCTGCGTTAAGCTGTTTGAACGGTTTTGGCCTTCCAACAAGTCGCGCCAGTCACTTTTCGCCGAGCTAGGTTAGTTTAGGTTAAGTGTTGGCGACCCCGGCAGGGAAACCTCCCTTGGACAACATGAAGAAGTTCCGTTGTGATACCAAATGAAATAACGGTGATGTAAACTATATTTATATAGCTATTTAGAGAACTTTGGTGCGGCAATGATGTAGTTTCGAACAAGACTGATCTCGACTATGGATAAGTCCTTCGGAGATACTTTTGCGAAGTTCTGGAAAAATCTGGACAGTCCAGCATGGAGTCTCTGGATGATTGCTGGAGAGAGGCTTTTCATTTATCGCTGAGCTTTGGTGAACATAATAATTTCAGCAGACTGCTTGCTATCCACTTCCATCTAGAAGGATCTCGACGCCCTAAAAGAGGTAGTGTCCGCCCAGCGTTTGCCTAACTGCCTCGAGGCTGATCTGCAGATGAGCAGGCTACAGGTGGCCAGGGGTACTCCATATTGCCAACAGCAATATATAATCCGTTCAGTAATATCCATGGACTGCTGGACAGTTGCCAAGTATATTGCTGTGTCCCGGTACACGGATTATACTAATATTTAAGGCAAATACAAGTGAGGTAAGGCATTCCAAAAATACCCTCGATCGCTTCATAGTCGTACTTAGGGCTTTAATATTGATTTGTATAATTGCATTAGCACTGTACGGCATCCTATCCACCGCATTCTTAATGGCCACAGGCTCCGCTTGAAAGGCGCTGCAACGATCAGGCGCTTTGTGGCTTAAATCAAGCTCCTGACTAGCTCGTGCCAGTTGGTAACAACGAGGCAATTTTAGTCGCTTTCTACCTGGTCTTTCGCCTCTATGTGGGATATAATCGGTGTAAAGGCTAGCTGAGGCATTTCAGTGGCAGCATCTGACCACTACAAGGTGCTGCTGCAAGCGGGCATATGTCTTGGATCAAGCGGCTCGCTATACAAACATGACCCAGAATAACTTCATCAGCGTTGTGCGGGTTGCGCGCTGAACTTGGGACCCGCCACGTAAAACCACACTCCAATGAAAACAACAAACAAGTGTCGTATAATGAGGTATGTATCTGCCTACCATAGTGAAACACCAAGTTCAAGTCATGGAGAAGGTCCCAACAAAATATTTAACATTTTTATAAAAAGGCTGTCTTTCCATGTTTTTTGTTTTCCAGAAATTTGTGTGTATATTATTGTTCTCTCTGCCATCCATAAACTTGCTTCAATCCCTATCCCTGTCCTTTGACCTTTAGATTTTATATCAAATAAAAAAATATAAGGTGTGATATATCTCCGCGAAAATTTAAGCCAATTTCTGCCATGCTACCTTTTTAGTTTTATTTGGAGTGATCACTTTTTGAACGAGAAGTAGATTATTTCTGATCAACTCCGGCTTGAATCTAACTGAATTACGGATCATGAATTTTTTGCAGTACATTCACTCAACGCGTTCATTCGGATGTTTAACGTTTTCTTGACGTTTCGAAGTGTTAGTTATGAACAAAATTGTTGCTCTTAATATTATAATGAAGTGTGAAAAATCATTTCAGAAGTCGTTAAAATTTTGGAATAATTGTTTTTAATTATTATTGTCGTAGTTGGCTCAACTCGACTTTCATAAAACAAAATTTCTATCAGCCAACTGTTAGCAACATGCTTGCAACGTACTAATAGAAGTTGTGTTTGCTGAAAGCGCTTATTTTGTCCCAAAACAGCAATAGCAAATTTGAACGGTTGATGCGAGAAACGTTGTAAACACCAATTTCTATGTAACCATCTTTTATTGCACAAATATCAATTCCAGTTTCATATTTTCCATTCAGCATTCATTTGTTTGTTGCTAATTTTCAAATTTTCCACTACTTTACCATTGAAATAATCTAGGATAACGTGGATGTGTACACTGTATACACATACACACATACATGCTTCCCAAGGCAGTCGGTTCTATGTACCGGAGCGACTCGGGATTTTTCCCGACCAAGGACTGTCATTTCAGTGTGACCCCATTTAATTTGTTTCGTCCGTCCCACAAATTGTCATCCTCCCAGCAGCTCCTTGCAGCAGGACTGCTACATATTCTCTTACTCCGGGAAGGTATCGACCCCAATCCGGGTCCGTCTCCTGACCCCGGTCATGAGAAATGGTTTTGCTGCATTTGCCAGAAAAGAATCTTTTTAGGACGGTCATACTCTGTTCAGTGTGTCTCGTGCAAGGGATGGTTGCATCGGACAGGGTTGTTCTGGGCTTGATCCCAAAACCCGACGTCCACGTAACTTTTATAAATCTTTTGTGGCTCCTTGCTGCTCACGCCCAAGGTCGTCCCGTAGTCTACGCCTAAGCGTATCCCCACTACCTTCCAGCAGCTTCGCTGCTCAGCAAGCCACAACAAGTACCCGCTGCTGCTCGCGCCCCACGGCGCCAACAACTCAAACAGCTGATACCACTCATGACTACTACCTTCGTAGTAGAGCTGGTAGCAATGCTGAGCATCAGCCCCTGCCCCCGTCTTCTTCTCCCCCCCTCTTTTCTGGCAGCAATCGTGCAGGTCAGGGAAACAGACTCTTAGTCCCTGCCTCCGTTTGCACCGTCTGCCAGCACAGAATATATAGGTTTGCGACATCCGCTCAATGCAGCTCCTGCCTTGGGTGGTGCCACTCTCCTAGATGTTCTGGTCTCCGCGACGGCAACCCCCCGACGGGTTTCATCGCGCCATGTTGCCAGGTCGCAAACCCAAATCATCCGGGTACCCCAATGCTTGCCCAAGTGCGCCCCAGTCCCAAGGCCACAACAGCAATTGCGTCCTGGCCTTCCACAACCTAGGCGTAGTCACCCCTCACTTACCCCTAGAGTGGCGGCGTCACCCCTCATGCACTTCAGAATTCTGCAGTTCAACTGTAATGGACTAACTGGGAAGATTACGGAGATAGTCGATTTCATGAAGCGGCACAACATCCGCATTGCTGCGCTTCAAGAGACTAAACTCACAGCAAGATCTGCATTGCAGACCTGCTCTGGTTATAATGTCCACAGGCAAGACCGCGAGAGCGGAAATGGAGGCGGCCTCGCGTTTATTATACACCACTCTGTGCAATATCATATATTTGATCCTGGCATCGACCGCAGTGACAATGTCTTAGAACGTCAAGGCCTATCTGTCCGGTCAGGCGATGCAAATCTAGAAATCATCAACATCTACATCCCTCCTGTCACCTGTTGCCCCAGTGGATACCGCCCTAATATCGAGGCCTTACTCACTGGCAACAATCGCATTATCTTAGGCGATTTCAATGCCCATCACGACCTATGGCATTCAAACTTGCGGGCGGACAGTAGGGGTGAGATGTTGGCGGATCAAATAGACGAAACGACGTTCTGCACAATAAACGGAGACGCCCCCACACGTATGGTAGGAAGCTGTCATAGCTCGCCAGATATCTCAATCGTGAGCGCAGAACTCGTAAACTGCGTCAACTGGCAGCCGATGGTAACATTGGCATCCGACCACCTGCCCATACTTATTTCGTTCGAGCGTACTGCCGACTTCATCGTCACCGAAAAACGCACTTTCATAAACTTCAAAAAGGAAAGTGGGAAGAATATAAATCTGCAACAGACAGCAGCTTTGCTGCCCTCCCTATTCCGACTGATGCCCGCCAAGGGGAGCGTGCCTTCCGTAAGGTCATTGAATCCGCCTCGGCACATTTCATTCCCGCCGGGAGAATTCCCGAAATCCGGCCCCACTTCCCGGCGGAGGCCGCGAGCTTAGCGAGGGAACGCGACCTTATAAGACAGCTTGATCCAGGCGACCCCCAAATAAGGGATATAAACCAACGCATCAGATTGCTTGTGGACGAACACAAGCGGGCGAAATGGGAAGAGCACCTAAGAGGTTGTAACCTCGCTACCGGTGTAGGTAAACTTTGGTCCACCGTAAAGTCCCTATCGAATCCGACTAAGCACAAAGACAAAGTTTCCATCGCCTTTGGCGATAAGGTGCTGTCGGATGCGAAAAAATGCGCGAGCGCTTTCTGCCGACAATATATAATGCATCCTACGGTCGACAAAGATAGACGGAGAGCCAATAGACACGCACATAAACACAAACTCAGCGCGTCACCAATTACCATCACCGCTAGAGAGGTTGAGGACGCCATTGGTCGCGCTAAACCATCCAAAGCAGTGGGCCCAGACGGCATAGCCATGCCGATGCTTAAAAACCTAGGGAAAGAGGGTTTCAAATACTTAGCGCATGTCTTCAACCTGTCTCTTTCCACCTTTGTCATACCCGAGAAATGGAAAATGGCCAAGGTGGTCCCGCTACTAAAGCCTGGGAAAACAGCTAACGTAGGTGAGTCATATCGTCCGATATCTCTCCTATCGCCAGTGGCAAAGACGCTTGAAGCCATTTTGCTCCCTTATTTCCAAGCACATTTGCAGCTAGCCCCTCATCAGCATGGCTTCAGAAAACTCCATAGCACTACCTCCGCGCTAAATGTCATTAGCACCCAGATAAATTGCGGTTTGAATCAATATCCCCACCATAGAACAGTACTCGTAGCGTTAGACCTATCAAAAGCTTTTGATACGGTCAACCATGGCTCGTTACTGCAAGACCTGGAAGGGTCCACCCTTCCCCCATGTCTTAAAAGGTGGACCGCAAATTATCTGGGTGGTCGGCAGGCATCGGTGTGTGGGCTTCTTTGTCGGCAGAATTATTCCAACAAATGATGGTTTCTAATGAAACGCTTTATCGCTGCCGAATCAAGGAAACACACTGTATAACTTTATATAAATATTTCTTGATTTTATTCGCGGATGAACCACAGTGTTTGCGATTTAGTTTTTACAAATTTATGATGAATGCGTGCGCTTGTCACGGCCGCTCGAACAAAGAACAAAGTAAGAAAGAGTATAAAACTCATTTTGACATTTATCATTGAATGACATGTGAATCGTGTCGCGAAGTAAAATGACTCTCATTGACTATTGTAAAAAGGCTAGTTAGTAAACCGCCACATACTCCCCCACCAGTGATCCACCGATCACGTTGAAAAAGTTACAAAACGATTGGGTTTTCTAATCAGTCTTCCTGATCGTGTTCTAACTTCTGTGGGTACACAGTTAACGTTATTGGATTTTTTGGCATGTTCAAATTTTTGACTAAGAGGTTCATTGTTTTCTTTAACATTATTTTTTACAATAAAATTTTTGGTATTCGTTTCATTATTATCCTTATATGATACAGCTGCTTTTAAACGGTCACATGATACCGTTACCAATCTTCCATTTACCCGAATGTCGAAATTTTTTTCTTTTCGTTTAACAACTTCAAATGGGCCATCATATGGCTGTTTAAATGGTGCTCTAACGGAATCATCACGTAGGAATACATGTGTGCAATTCGAAAGTTCTTTTTGAATGAAACAATGGTTCACAGAGTGATTCGAAGTGACAATGGTTTTGATTTGGTTCATGACGTTTTTTAGATTTTTAACAAAATCTGTCGAGAGATCAGTAGTTTTGTCATCGAGAAAATCGCCCGGCAATCTTAAAGTTGTGCCGTATAACAATTCAGCTGGACAAGCTTGTAAATCATTTTTAATTGTCGTTCTTAATGCGAGCATGATTAAAGGTAACACGTCATACCAAGTTTCGTTTTGATGACACATGATTGATGCCTTCAGAGTTCTATGGAAACGTTCAATCAAGCCGTTGGCTTGTGGATGATAGGGAGTGGTACGGATGTGTTTACAACCAAGAAGACGATTCAATTCTTTGAATACATTCGATTCGAATTGTCGACCTTGATCGGTTGTGACATATAATGGTACGCCATAGTGTGAAATCCATCCACGAATGAGTGCATTGGCTACCGTTTCAGCTGTCATGTTTTCGATGGGGATTGTAACTGGCCAGCGTGAGAAACGATCAATGCATGTTAAGCAATAACGGAATCCCTTGGATAACGGCAAAGGTCCAATGATATCAATATTTATGTGTTTGAAACGACCGTCAGGTGCATTGAAATTAGCTAAAGCAGTTTTGTTATGTTTGTGAACTTTGCTTTTTTGGCAATTAACACATTCACTTGACCATTTAGAGACATCCGATTTGATGTTTGGCCATACATAACGTTCGGTTAATAAATTGACAGAAGCCCTTTTACCAGGATGCGAGATGTTGTGCACCAGATTGAAAATTCTCTTTCGCATGTTACCGACGATAAAGGGTCTGATTTGCTTAGAAGATGTGTCGCAATAAACGTGCAGATTAGAACCAGGAAGATAAATTTTGTTCAAATTTAAAGAACATGGGATTTTTCCTTCCAGAATGTCATTTAGTTCGTTGTCGTTTATTTGAGAATTTGCTAGAAGTTCTAAGCTGATATCGTTAACTTTGATTTCTTCAATGCGCGACAATAAGTCTGCAACAACGTTATCTTTGCCGGAAATGTGACGAATGTCCGTTGTGAATTGACCAATGAAATCAAGTTGACGTGCTTGTCTGGGTGAAGCTTTGTCGGGATTTTGTCGAAAGGCAAATGTTAATGGTTTATGGTCAGTATACACAATGCAATTGCGTCCGTCGATCATAAATTTGTTGTGTTTGATTGCCTGAAAGATTGCCAAAAGTTCACGATCATAGGTGCTATAACGCTTTTGGGTATCGGTTAATCGTTTGGAATAGAAACTTAATGGTTGAAGTTGACCATTGTTGATTTGGTGAAGGGCTGCCCCTATTGCGTGATTACTAGCATCCACGTGTAATGCCAAAGTTGTATTGGGAATTGGGTGAGCTAACAGGACAGCGTTGGCGATATCAGCTTTACATTTTTCAAATGCTAAAGATGCATCGTCGTTCCAAGCAATTTGCGAATTATCTTTTTTTTTGTTGCCTTTTATTAGCAGCTGAAGTTTGCCTTGGATTTGAGCAGCATTCGGTAGAAAGCGACGATATGAGTTAAGGATTGCCAAAAAACTACGGAGTTCGTGTGCTTTTTCAGGTTTTTTGAAATTTTTAATGACATCAACTTTTTCAGTTTTTGGTAAAATGCCATCTTTTGTGACGATGTGACTGAGAAAAGTGATTTTTTGTTGTCCAAATTCGCATTTGGCAAGGTTGATTTTAATGTTTTTTTCTTTAAGACGTTGTAAGACAATTTTCAAATGTTTTCGATGTTCGCTCATGTCATTTGAAGCTATGCAAATGTCATCGATGTAGACAACGACGAAATCAAGATCGTGAAAAATACTGTTCATGAAACGTTGAAAAGTTTGAGATGCGTTTCTGAGACCAAAAGTCATCACATTGAATTCAAATAAGCCGAAGGGTGTAATGATTGCAGTTTTCTCTTTGTCTTCTTCTGCTATTGGGATTTGATTGTATGCGCTAACGAGATCGATTTTTGAAAAAATTTGTTTGTTTGCAAATATGTGTGTTACATCTTGGATGTGAGGTAAGGGATATCGATCAGGAATTGTAACGGCATTTAAAGCACGATAATCACCGCAAAAACGCCATGTGCCGCCTTTTTTGGGTACTATGTGCAATGGGCTTGCCCAAGGACTTTTACTTGGTTGACAAATTCCCGCTTTTAGCATTGCTTCGAACTCAACTTTAGCTAGTTTAAGTTTTTCAGGGTTTAAACGACGTGCTCGTGAAAAAGTGGGACGACCCGTTGTAATAATTTGATGTTTTACCGTACTAGGTTTCAAATTATCACGTTTATTGAAGGTTGGAGGCAGAGTGAGATCTACAAATTCATTTATTATTTCGCTGAAATCAGATTTGCAATGAACCGAAGAGACTCTTTGATAATGTGTAAGATGAGAATTGCATTTAGTTCGTAAATTTGTATGAACATCGATCAATTGTTTATTTTTTATATCAACCAGCAATCCGTATTCATCAAGAAAATCAGCGCCAAGAATGGGTTTGGACACATTTGCTATCAAAAATGTCCAAATGAAATCACGTCTTAGTCCTAAATTGACATTGCAAGTAATGCTACCGAAAGTTTCTATGGGTGTGCCGTTTGCGGCGAAAAGTTTATAGGAATTTGGTTTATTTAATTTATTGAATAAATTTTTTGGCAAAATTGATAAGTCTGCGCCAGTGTCGACTAAAAATTTACGATGATTTGATTGATCAGTGACGAAGAGACGGCGAGTGAGATTTGATTCCACTTCGTGTACCGTCGGTGGCGAAGTGGTTTTTAGTTTTCCGAATTATCGTTTGAACTGCCTTCAGGTTTTTTGAACCGGCAAGGTTGTTCACATTTGCGAGCAAGTGCCCCGAATTTGTAATGATAACGGCAATATGGATGTTTTCTATTTGATTTAGATCGAGAACGTCTGTTACTGTTGTTGTTTCGGTTGGGACTTTTACTTCGACTTGCCCTAAAGTCATTAAACGATTTTGTGAGTTCATCAATTTGTGCTTTTAATTGTGACAAAGAAGGGTTTATTTCCGTTTTGATTTCGGAGATTTGTTTCGAAGAAGTTAATTCCACTACTTTATCGGCCAGAGTGGCGCATGTGTTCAAATTATCGTTAGAAATGGCTACAACCGCTCTCACATTTTCGGGCAGACGATCGATCCAAAGTGATTTTAATGCTTCATCACTCATAGAACTTCGTGCTAAATCACGCATTTTACGCAATAAATGCGATGGTTTGTCATCACCGAGTTCGATTTCTGTTAACAAAACTTTTAATTTCTTTTGATCAGATGCTGTATATTCATTAATTAAACGCGCTTTTAATGTTTCATATTTTGTGCCGTCGTCCGGCGGATTACGAATCAAATCAGAAACCATTGACAAATATTGAGGATCGAGTGCAGCAATGACATGATTATATTTAGCGTTATCTCTAGTGATTCCACCGTTGGTAAATTGAGCTTCCATTTGAATAAAAAATAAATCCGGTTCATTTTTTACGAACGTCGGTGCCCTTATTGTAATTCTACTAATTTCAGGTAAAGGAAAATTGCTAGCGGTACTTACGTTTGATGCTGATTGTCCATTTGAATTGTTCGATTCGTCCATCTTGAATATCATCCGAAAGCTCTGGTTGAAATCGTCAAGATACTGGTTATCTTCCACTTCGGCTTCTGTTGGGCACGTTTCCCAAATCAATTTTTTGGATAATAATGTTTTTGTGTTGCAAACAATTTAATTTTGTTGCGCACAAGTGACGTAATGTGTGAATCAGCTGGTGAAATTTGTGCGTTTTTAATTTTTTGACTTTTGCAAAAAAGACGATTTTGATTGCACTTTTCTGATTAAATTCACTTTTGGTTTTGTGAAAATATCGATGCTTTAATGTTTTTGGTAAGTTTATTCCATTCCCGAGTCGATAAACGATGAGGGCAATGCGAATATGTATTTGCACCTTGTTCACTGTATTGTATTTGTTATATGTCGGGGTCACCAATGTGGGCTTCTTTGTCGGCAGAATTATTCCAACAAATGATGGTTTCTAATGAAACGCTTTATCGCTGCCGAATCAAGGAAACACACTGTATAACTTTATATAAATATTTCTTGATTTTATTCGCGGATGAACCACAGTGTTTGCGATTTAGTTTTTACAAATTTATGATGAATGCGTGCGCTTGTCACGGCCGCTCGAACAAAGAACAAAGTAAGAAAGAGTATAAAACTCATTTTGACATTTATCATTGAATGACATGTGAATCGTGTCGCGAAGTAAAATGACTCTCATTGACTATTGTAAAAAGGCTAGTTAGTAAACCGCCACAACTCCTTAAACGGTTTTCGAACTTCAATCGCCTTCGTCGCATACGCCATCCGTTTTGTAAAGATTGTGAGGTCTTCAATCAAACTCAAACGGCAACGTCCATCCATTGCAAAGCTTTCGAACCCGATAAGCCAACTCATTCAACATATCCTCCTCCCACAGTTATCGAAATTCAACATAGAGAACTGTCACTCATCCGCTGGATCCAATACAATGAAGTCTCATCCGAGCTCAAAACAGTTCACAATAAGCAACCAATTCCAAAATTTAGCCAACTATTTCTTCCTAATCCATTTATTGACGATAATAATATTCTTCGTGCCAATGGCCGCTTGCAAAATGCCTTTATACCGTTTGAAGAGATATTTCCAATAATACTACCATCAAAGAGCTACTTCGCGACGTTGACCGTATACCATTATCATCGCCTCACGTTACGTGGAGGGCCCAAAGTCACCGTCAATCAAATTCGACAAATTAATTCGATTTTAGATGTGCGCAATGTCGCTCGTCGTCTCATCCAAAGCTGTGTAATTTGTTTCAAGGCGCGTCCAGTTTTATCTCAACAACAAATGGCCGCCTTACCCACGGTGCGTGTGAACCACAACACTCGACCATTCGGTTCACCGAATTTCATGCGAACGTTCTGAGTTTCCCTGATCGAACCTTCTGGTCACCACCGGGCTAAGGGCCTCACTACATTCCCATGGTAAAAGATTCCAGTCGTAAAAGGCAACTAAAACACACATGTCTCAAGATTCGAGGGGTGCAAAATGGGTTCATTCGGCAGTCGGCTTCGTATCTGAGCTTAGCGAATTCATATCCGGAAATGACTCCCGTATCCATAACACCACTAACTTTATTGTGGTTGTAGCAGTGCTTCGCCCAATCCAAAAGCTGCGATCACTCACACATCGATATCCTTTTACGGGAAACTTGGAGTTCGAGGAAATTTGCTAAGAGATAAGGGTGTAAGAGGCGTTGGTTCCACATTGTAATTGAAAAGATGGTTGGTGATTTTAGTTGTTGTAGCGATAAACACTTTTGCTGCCGGCAAGGTACTTTAGAATTTGTTAAGGTTGTAGGTCCTGATCGAACGTCACACCCAGTATTATTGTGTGTAGGTCACTTGGTAACGTAATGCCATCAACATGGGTGTCCAATATTGCCCAAATTTGCCGCATACACGTTGTAAACAAGGCCGCCGAGGATTTGGTTTAATTCTTCCAGGTTTTGATGTTACGTTCCTGAACTGCACCGATGCCCGCCGACCACACAGATAATTTTCAGTCCACCCTTTAGATTGAGTTGACACTTCAAAGTCTAGAACCAACGTTCTGTGATTGACGTGTTAAAGGTCTTGATAAGTCTAGCGATATGAGTACTGTTTTATAATGGGGTCTTGGTTCATTTCGCAATTTATTTGTGTGTTGATGTCATTTAGAGCAGTGGCAATTTTCGAAAGCCATGATGATGCTTGGCAAGTCGTAGGCTTATGGTGAAATTACTACTGGCGATAGGAGAGAGTTCGGACGATATGAAACTCCTACGTTAGCTGGTTTCCCAAGCTTTAGTAGCGATACCACCCTCGCCAGTTTCAATTTGTGAGTCATTCAGGGACGGACCTACTGCTTTAGATGATTTAGAACATTCGATGGCATGTTGTTGTTGTAGCCCCACCTAATAGGAGCGACCGATCACAAATTGTCATCAATATCCTCTAACGGGAGTCCAAGGAAACTTGCTGTTTCAACAGGGGTGGACCATAATGAAAGGGGTGTTAGAGGCGTCGGTTCCACATTACAATTAAAGAGATGGTTGGTGTCATGTGGGGCCATATTGCAAGCAGGGCATACATTTTGTATGTCGGGGTTGATTCTGCATAGGTAGGAGTTTAGCCTGTTACAGAGTCCAGAACGAAGTTGAGCTAGAGTGACTCTCGTTTCCCTGGGGAGTGTGCGTTCCTCTTCCGCAAGTTTTGGGTACTGTTCTTTGAGTACTGGATTCACCGGGCAATTCCTGGCATAAAGGTCCGACGCCTGTTTGTGGAGTTCACTGAGGACCTGATTGTGTTTTTTTGCTTCATACGGCTGAGTTCTCAGGTGCCGTATTTCCGGTTGTGAGAGCAGTATTTTGGCAGGATTGTAGCTTCTTCCAGTGAGTAGTTTTAAGGTTTGGCGACCATATAGGGGACGCGTAGCATGCAATCGGCTAGCCAATTGCTTTGTATGTGGTAATGAGGGTTTCTTTATCTTTTCCCCAAGTACTGCCAGCAAGGGATTTGAGGATTTTATTACGGCTCTGGATTTTCGGATCTGGTAACCTTGCCGTGCGCGGACGTGTTTTTGGTCGCTCTTCGAATTGTGATTCTTTTTACTTTGTAAACAATATTCATAAATATAATAGAAAACAGTTTATAAGTTTAATTTCGTATTAAATCTTTACACAGTGCAATATACATAGTGGCTTTTTGTGCAATTTAAACATTCAGCCTGTGTGGTCATATATCATAGACTTTCACAAAAATTTGTGATAACTGCAGACCTTTTTGTTGGTAGCTGCTATTAGCAAGTCATTGCGTGCCCTTTTTGCTTTTTGTTGTGTTCGCTGCTAGCTATAGGCTGTCTTGCGATTTGCATCCAGTGCTCCAAAATAACTCTCGCCCATATTTTTTGAACAGCTGTTCAATTTATCCTATACTTATAGTTTCTTTTGCCTATTTTTCTTTTGGGTTTGTTTAACTTTGCAATTAGGTTGGATTGCTGTTTCAAGAAGTGCACCAATCAAAAGAAAATTTCCCGTGGTGATACTTATGTTTGTTGTTGGCTCTGTGATAATATGGCTCATGTTATCTGTGCCGGTTTCTCTCACATAGGTGGTCGGGTGGTTGACCTAATATCCAGCAAAATTGGACTGAACTGGACATGTCATGATTGTCGTTCCTAGAAAATAACATGCGAGCTTTTATGAGGCAAACTCAGAAAGAGTTCAACAACATTTTTATTGGGTCTCGTGACCTTAACGAAAGATTCAAAATGATGGAGGCTCACTTTAAAAAATTGAAAGTGATATCTGAATCCCCAAAACGTAAGAAATGTATGCCCAACAATGACTCCAACTTGTCTTCGAGTCAGGGGCATATCTGTCTTCCTACGAATGTCCCTTCAACCGCGTTGACTGATACGAACAGGCTTACCAAAGACGTTATGAACAATGCAGCTCAGGAATCTCCACAAGAATCTCCACAAGGCTGTGTCGAGACTTCCAGTGAGACGATCTCTGGCAAATTAAACGATGCACGAACTAATAGTGGTACTTTTGCGGCTGTTTGTTCTACGTCACCAATGTTGATTTCGCTGGACTCCCCAATTCATCCTACACCTCCACCGGTATCTTTAGCTCCAACAATAACAGTTACCGATACTGGGGTTGTTGCTGGCGATACAAGTGTACCTGAAAAAATAGTAATTCTTTGACGGGCTCGATAACCAACGCTAGGTCAAGCAATGCGTTTTCTGCCAACTGTTCTATAACGGCCGCACCTTCCCAGCTCTCTGGTGCGCTATCCGCTACTCCTTTGCAGGTGACTGCCGTGCCACCTCGTAGGGCTGTATTTGTGTCCCGATTACACGCCTCGCTTACCGAAAATGACATTGCTCATTACGTTTGCTCTAAACTTGGTGTTGCACCCACTAGTAACATCAATGTGTATAAATTTAATTTTAAATATGAGAGAGACATCTCCTCATTTAAAATATCCCTTTCAGATGAATATTTCGATAAGGTACTTGATTCCTCTTTTTGGCCTAAGCATACTGTGGTTCACTTTTTCACAAGAAAGGCGAGGGCCGAACCTGTTTTATTACAGCCAAAAAACGGTATGACGAACACAGTAATAACAACACAAAGGTAATTGCTGATCTGTCCCCTCTTCTCATTAATTACCAAAATGTTCATGGTTTACGATCAAAACTTGTTCCATTCTTCCTTAATTCTTTCAACTTTTCTGCACAAGTTGTAGCTTTTACGGAGACCTGGCTAAAACCTGATAATTACAATTCTGAGATTTTTTCAAATAAATATGCTGTTTATCGGCTGATCGCATCTCTAGAGTGGGAGGTGTCCTTATTGCTGTTGAATCTAACCTATCATCTGAGTTGATTTCGCTGGACAATATCTCTCATATCGAATTCATAGCAGTTAGGCTTTCATTCGGTAGCTATAGCGTAATTGTTTGCTGTTCGTATATACCATCTCATTCGGATATGGATGTTTATGATAGTCATAGCTCGGCCATCTGCGATTTGCATTCGCAGTTGGGAGATAACGATCGACTTGTTGTTGTTGGTGACTTTAACTTGCCAACAGTTAATTGGGTTAATATAAGTGATTCAAACTTTTTAACTCCCACTGCTCAACATGAGTTTCTCAATTGCTTGTTAGACTCATCTCTTTTACAAATTAACAATGTTCCAAATAGTGGAAATAAAATGCTGGATTTAGTATTTGTGGATGGCTCGGTGGGTACTGCCCTTACGCAAATACCACCTTTATCCCTTCCAGAAGACCCTCTTCACCCTACGCTAGAGATATCACTTGATATCAGCCTACCCCGTAGGATTCAAGTACAGTCTCGTCCCCGATCTAGATGCTTCAACAAAACTAATTTCATTATGCTCAATGATCTGTTGGCTTCCCATGATTGGTCGGGTCTCTATGCTTGCACTGATGTCGATTCGGCTATCTCTATATTTTACAGTACACTTGATGGCTTCTTTGATACCTGCATTCCTACTCGCTATACCCTATGTTCGAATAAGCCCCCTTGGTTTTCAAGGCAATTTATCAGACTTAATAACATTAAATCTAGGCTTTATAAGAGATTCAAGAAATCTGGAGCATCTGCAGACCTCTCTAAATATCTAATAGCTCGTTCTAAATTTCACCGTCTTACTCAGCTTTGTTATAAAAATTACTTGAGTTGTTGCAATCCCCATTTTTTTAGAAATCCAAAAAAGTTTTACAGTTTCGTAAATTCAAAGCGGAAAACTTCTGGGTATCTTTCATCATTAACCTTTGGAGGTAAAAAAGCTTGCACTGATGACGACGTTCCTGAACTATTTTCTGAGTTCTTTAAGTCCACGTATTCATCCAGTGGTTTTCATTCCGGTCAATATCCCTATCGCTTAGATAGCTCGAATTACATTAGAAATCCTGCTATTGATGGTAATATTGTCCTTCAGAGTCTTCAATCTTTGAAGCCCACCTTTTCTCCGGGATCGGACGGTGTTCCTAGTTGCGTGCTTAGGTACTGCGCCGAAAACATGTATGAGCCTATTTTAAAATTATTTGAGCTATCTCTGGGATCTGCGTCATTCCCGGCACCTTGGAAACAGTCTTTTATTATACCCCTGCATAAAAAAGGTAGTAGGTCAAAAGTTGAAAACTACAGGGGTATTGCTAAACTTTCAGTCATTCCTAAAGTCTTTGAACATATTGTTACCAGTCAACTCCAATATCAGTGTTCTAGTCTTTTGTCTCCATGCCAACACGGTTTTATTCGTCAAAGGTCAACCACTACAAACTTGCATGTATTCACCTCTATAGTTATGGAAGGATTTTTAGCGAACAAGCAAACGGATGTCATCTACACGGACTTCAGCATTTGATACCGTCAACCATGAGTTGCTTATTCATAAGCTTGATTTACTGGGCTTTCCGTTTCACCTATTAATGTGGCTGAAAAGCTATCTTTCTAACCGGACCCAAAAAGTCCTGTTCAAGTGCAATCTGTCGGAATCGTTCGGAGTTTCCTCCGGCGTACCCCAGGGAAGTCATCTAGGCCCTTTGCTCTTTCCCCTTTTCATTAATGACTTGCCACAGACAATATTATATTCCCATACTATAATGTATGCGGATGATGTAAAAATTTGCTACACTTACTGTCCTACCGATTTGAGTTCCTTGGATCTTCTTCAGGCCGAATTGGACTCGTTCCAATGTTGGTGCACAACAAATTTACTAGCTTTAAATTGCTCTAAATGTAAGCATATGACATTTCACCGAGTGAAGCCAGCATTGAAATCTTATGTAATAGAAGGTACGCCTTTGGAGCGTATATCTATTGCAAATGATCTAGGTGTCCTTTTTGATCCGAAATTGAATTTTAACATGCATATTTCATCTATAGCCCACAAAGCGTTGGGTTTACTTGGATTTGTTAAAAGATGGGCTAAAGAGTTCGATGATCCGTATCTCTCTAAGGTTCTTTACACATCGCTGGTTCGTCCAATACTCGAGTATTGCTCATGCGTTTGGTCCCCTGTTTCTCAAAAGCATATAAAGCGTCTTGAGTCAGTGCAAAAGCAATTTTGATATTTGCATTGCGCGGCCTTAATTGGGCTCAAGTCTCCACTTTCCTCCATACAGAAGTAGACTTCTTCTTATTAACTTACCCACTCTGGAAAATCGGAGAATATTACAGGAAGATTGGAATCCACTGCATTCCGAAATCATGCTGAGCGGAATCTCATGCATTCCGCCAGTATAAGATTTCGGCATAAGATCTTATTTCTGCTCATATTTCTTATTATTATTATATTCTGAAATTAAAGAGTAATGTTCAATTATATTTCTTTGTTTGTAATATAAAATTGTTGAAATCTCGATATATATTAAATTTTATTTTTTGAGTTGTATATTTATATATCTTTTATATTATGTAGTCGACCATAATTTGTCGTCGACTTTAAATAATAAATAAATATATAAATAAATAAATAAATAAATTGCGGCTGCATGCTCACCAAAATGTAGATCCTGATCAAACGTCACACCCAAGATTTTGGGGTATAGGACAGTCGGTAGCGTAGTGCCATCGACGTGGATGTTCAAAATGGTCGACATTTTGGACGCCCATGTTGTAAATAAGGTCGCGGAGGATTTAGTCGGTGATAATGCCAGGTTTCGCGGGGCGCAAAAACTGGAGAGATCAGGGCGTTATCCGTTTATTCTGTTGCAAAGCTCATCGATCTGTGGGCCTGGGCCTGTGGCCATTATTGTGTAGTCATCGGCGTAGGAAACGATGGTAACTCCTTCTGGTGGCGAAGGTAGCTTAGATATGTAGAAATTAAACAAAAGTGGGGATAGGACACCACCCTGTGGCACCCCTTGTTTAATTCTGCTTGGTTTTGATGTTTCGTTTCTAAATTTCACCGATGACTGCCGACCACCCAGATAATTTTCGGTCCACCTTTTAAGACATGGGGGAAGGGTATACCCTTCCAGGTCTTGCAGTAACGTGCCATGGTTGACCGTATCAAAAGCTTTTGATAGGTCTAGCGCAGCGAGTACTGTTCTATGGTGGGGTTTTTGATTTAAACCGCAATTTATCTGGGTGCCAATGGCATTTAGCGCGGTGGTGGTGCTATAGAGCTTTCTGAAGCCATGCTGATGACAGGCTAGCTGCAAATTCGCTTTGAAGTAGGGGAGCAAAATGGCTTTAAGCGTCTTGGCTATTGGCGATAGGAGTGGTATCGGGCGATAAGACTCTCCTATGTTAGCTGGTATCCCAGGCTTTAGTGGCGGAACCACCTTGGCCATTTTCCATTTTTCGGGAATACCAAATGTGGAATGAGACAGGTTGAAGACATGTGCTAAATATTTGAAACCCTATTTCCCTAGGCATTTAAGCATCGGCATGATCATAGGTTACCTGCCCCTCTAATTCTTGGGAGTGCTTTTTAAGTTACAATAAAAACAACTTCAGAAACAAACTACTCTGAACTAGCTTAACTGTTCCCAAAAAATATTTTTATGAGTTAATAGTGCCACTTAAAATGTTATCGGTAAGTCAGTATAAAAGGGCAGGGTTCTTCATATATTTTTTTAAAACGGTTTTATTTAGCTATTTCATATTTATTTCATCTATAGCCCACAAAGCGTTGGGTTTACTTGGATTTGTTAAAAGATGGGCTAAAGAGTTCGATGATCCGTATCTCTCTAAGGTTCTTTACACATCGCTGGTTCGTCCAATACTCGAGTATTGCTCATGCGTTTGGTCCCCTGTTTCTCAAAAGCATATAAAGCGTCTTGAGTCAGTGCAAAAGCAATTTTTGATATTTGCATTGCGCGGCCTTAATTGGGCTCAAGTCTCCACTTTCCTCCATACAGAAGTAGACTTCTTCTTATTAACTTACCCACTCTGGAAAATCGGAGAATATTACTGGGGGTATTGTTCATCTATAAGCTCATTATTGGAGAAATTGATTCTGCGGACCTCCTCAGCCGCTTGTTTTTTGCGGTTCCCCCTAGAGTATCCAGACACTACGTTCCTTTCTATTTACACCTTTGTCGACGAAACTTTGCTAAAAATAATCCTCTTCTTATCTGGTGCGCGCACTACAATGACTTGTATAGCTGTATCAGTCTTGAATGTACTTTTGCCACTATACGTAATGCAATACTTGCCTATCTAATTTAAGAGATACAAGCTAATTTAATTTGCCGGCATTTTATTCCTTCCATAAAAAACAGGAACTATCTCGCTTAAGGATGGAGGAACATTTATCAACATGTATCATTAAGAAGGAACAAGACAGTACTGTGTTGATTGGAATCTGGTGCATTCCAACAACGTAAAAAACATGCTTTTTCATGAGTCACTGACCGGAATCGTATGCATTCCGGCAGTATAATCTTATGGGTCAGGCATCGAGCTGACAGGTCATGTTACTTTTTTATGTCTTGTGATGGCGTATCCTCATTACACTACTCTTAGCACTGCCGGATTTCGATGGCATGCTTATTGGAATCTTGTTGCATTCCAACAGGAAGATTGGAATCCACTGCATTCCGAAATCATGCTGAGCGGAATCTCATGCATTCCGCCAGTATAAGATTTCGGCATAAGATCTTATTTCTGCTCATATTTCTTATTATTATTATATTCTGAAATTAAAGAGTAATGTTCAATTATATTTCTTTGTTTGTAATATAAAATTGTTGAAATCTCGATATATATTAAATTTTATTTTTTGAGTTGTATATTTATATATCTTTTATATTATGCAGTCGACCATAATTTGTCGTCGACTTTAAATAATAAATAAATATATAAATAAATAAATAAATAAATTGCGGCTGCATGCTCACCAAAATGTAGATCCTGATCAAACGTCACACCCAAGATTTTGGGGTATAGGACAGTCGGTAGCGTAGTGCCATCGACGTGGATGTTCAAAATGGTCGACATTTTGGACGCCCATGTTGTAAATAAGGTCGCGGAGGATTTAGTCGGTGATAATGCCAGGTTCGCGGAGCGCAAAAACTGGAGAGATCAGGGAGTTATCCGTTTATTCTGTTGCAAAGCTCATCGATCTGTGGGCCTGGGCCTGTGGCCATTATTGTGTAGTCATCGGCGTAGGAAACGATGGTAACTCCTTCTGGTGGCGAAGGTAGCTTAGATATGTAGAAATTAAACAAAAGTGGGGATAGGACACCACCCTGTGGCACCCCTTGTTTAATTCTGCTTGGTTTTGATGTTTCGTTTCTAAATTTCACCGATGACTGCCGACCACCCAGATAATTTTCGGTCCACCTTTTAAGACATGGGGGAAGGGTATACCCTTCCAGGTCTTGCAGTAACGTGCCATGGTTGACCGTATCAAAAGCTTTTGATAGGTCTAGCGCAGCGAGTACTGTTCTATGGTGGGGTTTTTGATTTAAACCGCAATTTATCTGGGTGCCAATGGCATTTAGCGCGGTGGTGGTGCTATAGAGCTTTCTGAAGCCATGCTGATGACAGGCTAGCTGCAAATTCGCTTTGAAGTAGGGGAGCAAAATGGCTTTAAGCGTCTTGGCTATTGGCGATAGGAGTGGTATCGGGCGATAAGACTCTCCTATGTTAGCTGGTATCCCAGGCTTTAGTAGCGGAACCACCTTGGCCATTTTCCATTTTCGGGAATAACAAATGTGGAATGAGACAGGTTGAAGACATGTGCTAAATATTTGAAACCCTATTTCCCTAGGCATTTAAGCATCGGCATGATCATAGGTTACCTGCCCCTCTAATTCTTGGGAGTGCTTTTTAAGTTACAATAAAAACAACTTCAGAAACAAACTACTCTGAACTAGCTTAACTGTTCCCAAAAAATATTTTTATGAGTTAATAGTGCCACTTAAAATGGAGATAATGCAGAAAGGCGTCATATAATTAGATCCATAGAGTTACAGGACCCGACTCGATTCCCCATCAATCTTCTCAGAACTTTTCAATATAACTGCCGTGGATCCTTGTCCAGGGATTCGTTCTTCCAATTGCCAGTTTTAATAAGCTTGAGCCATCTTTACTTCGTACATAAAAGTTTAGCCTTTTTTATATTTACAGTACTTTACGCTATTTGCCAATGCCTTAATGCCTGAGTGGCTGGTTCACATATTCAAGGATAAGTTCAATTTTTCGTATAACGAAGCTGTCACGCGTTTAGAAGAACAAATACAATGGATGCAGATATGGATGTAGAAGATCAGTAATGAGCCGCCTTATTGTATTGTAACGAATTGAATTGCAATTCCCGTTATTTGCAATTTTATGCTGGGTTCGAATCACTAAACTGTTGAATAAATAACTCCAATATGTAATAATGCAAAATGGCCTTTATTAAAGTACTTCACAATAACGCTCAAACTGTGCAACGAATAGCTTGCTTAATAACCAAACAAATTGATAGCTCGAATGAGACTCTACTATTCAAAATAATACTGCTCTTGCTCGCTAGATAGCGTCTTAATCGAAATATCAAATCAAACTGAATTCCAGCGCCTCTACAATTGCGGCCTATTATACTCTCGGATTTCGACGTTCGCATCTTCTAGGCACTTCCAGAATGTACTAGTCCAGCAGCTCTCAAACTTTCCAGCTGTAACTGCAATTGCATGATTTTTATAGTTTTTTTCTCATTGCATACTTTCAGGAGTATCTCAGATATATGCTTGTGATTGTGCATTGACACCCCGCTGCTCGTATACGTACATGTACATATGTATGTGTAGACGCAATTATTGTTTCGTTTATGTAGATACATAATACAATTGATCTATGGATGTGAATTCACGTCACTGCTTAGCATCGGCTTAGGGACGATAGCATCGCTCAGTGCTGCTAACATTCGTTACAGTATTATTTGAATCCTTTTTGTTGTTAATACCCACATAATATGTCTCTATGCAAAATAGTCTTAAGTAGAAAAAAGTTTAAATTTTTAAGTCGCACATTGAACACACCGCCGAGGGATTGGATAGCTCAGATTCCCCGGTGGTAGTGTCGATATAAAGAAATAAAGAGAGAGAGAGAGAGTTTGAATCAAATAATCGTTATAATATTTATTAAATATTCAATTCATAGGCATGATATTAATAACGTTATAGAAAAAATGAAATTTTATTATAAGTTATTGCTAGATATTCAATAGGCTTACCCGGTGGTGTGGCTGCTGCTGATCCGCTGAAGGTTGACAGAAAAAGTAAAAGTTAAGTTCTTCGCAAAAGACATAAAAAACCCTCGAGCCGCAGTCGACATAGCTAACCGTTTTGAGGGGAAATTACCTTTGCTAAAAAGCGCATACAATAGAAAGAAATCCGTAAGGTATATATGCACGTATATGGATGTACATACTTCGCCATGCATTCAGGCAGATGCCTCAGCAGAGGAATGCAGGCACAAAAAAATATAAAACGGTTACCGATATGTCCATCCATATACTTACATATGTGGCAATAGGTTTGAGCGTGTGTTATCATGCTAAACCTAAGAACTGTACCGTCCGTTCATTGCTCTAAGCAGGCATGGATATGTTCGTGCATGTTATTGGTAGGCATTTGAAAACATAACAAAACAATGGTATATTAATTGTTCTGCTGACTACCAACCTGCTTGTGCGTTGCCAATGCGAAAAACGAGCGCCTTAGTGAGGCCTTAGTATTTTTGCCTGAACGGTTTATATACGTCTTACATTGGACTTAGACGTTGGGTATGTTTTATAAGTTAAGGCATTAGCCTTACCAGAATAATGCACATAAGCTATGCTTTTCTTGCGGGACTGATTTCTTTGTGGGTGCCATGGGCTAACGTTGGCTGACTGGCGATATGGCGATATGCCCAAAGGAGTGTAGGATTGGGGTGGGTCGTCCGCGAAGACATGATACAAGAATTTAGCTTGGTGGCCTAAACATGCCGGCCCCCTTGCGAAAGCAACGGCTATGGATCAGCGCAGCCACGAGACCTGACCGGGATGACTTAGTTTCTAACATATGTGCTTAGATGGAGATTTCATCCCACGTGTCGACTCGTCTTCGTTCGCATCCTTGGTTCTTGCGCTGGAATGAAAGAGTAAGCGAAATTACGAAAACAAGACATGGTTGATATTTCAGTTTGTTTGGCACATTCTTTTATTTTGGTTCTTTATGTACAAGTTAATGATTAATTGAAAATTCATAAATTAATTATTCAAGGCGCTTGCGTATTTTGCGTTTGCGTACTTGGCGTTGCGTATTTTGCGTTTGCGTATGCGTGTGCGCATACGTTGTGTTGGTTCTTTATTCATTTTAACATATGTGGTTTGCGTATGATTCTTTGTTTTCAAAGTATAAGTTAATGATTGATCTTTATGCAGGGCACGATCCTGACAAGAGCCACCCAAATATGCTACTTTGAGCCAAAAAAGGGGCCCATCGTTGTTGGTTGCGCTCCGGTTAGCAACACTTCGGCGTATGCGTCGGCTCCCAGGATCAGTCGAACAGGCGCGGAGGTGTGGAAATTGGGGTCCGCAAGTCTCATGTGCGTGAACGTGCTAGCGATCGACGGATCAACGTTTGCGGTTGGACTTATCACCGCGAAGTTTTGTTTGATAATAGTGTGCACCGTCAACCGCTTATTTACTCCTTGCGAACCTCGTATTCGAAGGAGGCACCCTCGGAGAGTACCGGGGGCGTCATCCGCGAAGTGTAATTCTCGCGCTAGGTCGTATGCGATGATGGAAGTTGGGGCGCAGGCGTCGATCAGCGCTCGGACCATGTGAAGGCGTCCGCGTGCCTCTATTTTTACCAATGCAGTTGGTGATATTGAAACGAACGGCCTCAAGGCGACCGTTTCACGAATGATGTGCCCGTTTCTGAAGGATGCCGGTAGCTGCGAGGCTCGGGAGGTCGTTCTGGCTACCGTGCGGACAGGAATCATTTGGCGATGTGACGATTTCTTTTCGTGCGGCTTGCGTCGAAGTTGGTTGGATGGGCGGAAAGTCCGTGATTCCGCTCCGCGCCGTTGTTGTTGTCGAGGTGGTGGACGGAAAGTCCGAGATTCCGTTCCAAAATGGCGTCGTTCTCTCGTAGGGCGGCGGAAAAACCGCAAATCCGCTCCCCGCTGGCGTTGCTCTCTTATGGGTGGACGGAAAGACCGATATTCCGTTCCACGCTGATGTTGCTTTCGTATGGGTGGGCGGAAAGTCCGAGATTCCGCTCCACGTTGATGTTGTGTTGTAGCAATGGGCGGAAAGGCCGCGATTCCGCGCCACGGCGCTTCTCATGCGCAAGAAGAGGTCGGAAAGTTCTGGCTTCCGTTTCCCTCGGGGGGGGGCCGGGCGGAAAGTCCGAGATTCCGCTCCGACTTCTACAATTTCCCCTTCCTCAAGGTCGTCGGTTTCAATGCCAGATGCATCTAGGGTCAGCCAGTGGTCATCTTCTTCCTCGCTCTCCACTTGCACACGCCACGGTCTTGTGTCGATTTCTGGCTGGTCTTCTCCGTCGATGTGTAGGGTTGTGTGGTGTTTTCCCTGACACCTATGGCACCGTCCTTGGCTGGTACATGCGCCGGCGCTGTGCGATATTGACAAGCAGTTGCTGCAAAGCCGTTCGACGAGTACCTCCCTTAGCCTCTCTTCGGGAGTTTTTGCCCTATAGCTTGGGCATAGACGAAGGGGGTGATTGCCTTCGCATAGGTGGCATGGTGTGGGATATCGTTGTGCCATGCTCTCTGCCTTTTCCCGCAATGCCGTAAAGCGAGTCATGTTGAATCTGGAAAGAAAGGTTCGCTAGATAAACCAGTGCATGACCGTCGATATTTTCCGATGGGTTGGGTGGCGAGCCAGTCCGAGATTGACAGGAATCGTGAGAGGTACGGGGAATTATTGGGCAGTTGGTGGTTAATTTTGCATAAGAAATGATGCGACCTAGCATGCGGGCCATCAGGAGATTGCTTTACGTTTCATTGGCTATTGGCCCTGATTTCTCGTGTGCCTTCAACGATCGGGTTCGTGCAAGCTGAATGCGCCTATACGACGCGACATGTAGTGACGGGACTGTCCCGCCCGTATTCTTATAGAGCCAGATCTACCGACCGTCAGGCGACACGACACAACCACGTTAACCAACTAAGTAGAGTGCGCACCATACGACGCGACGTGTAGTGACACAATTTTCCGTGCAGTGTCGCGCCGCATAGAGTGCACACGCCCCTATTAGGCAAAAATGCCGCGAGTGCTCTGGGGCCCTATTCGTCCATTGTAGGTTGCAAGAAATTGCATAAACTTTGAGTTATGATTCAGTAAAGCGAAACTATGAACCAAAAGAACTCACTGATAAGACTTCGTGAGTTTTCTTGGCAGCCAGTGTACACTATTGCGACATTCAAAAGTCATACGCTCTGTGATAGAATGACCTTTTTGTTCTCATGGCGTTTGATGAGTATTTTCTCACTGACATAAGACCTTTACTCTCAGCGCTCATTCAGCGAAACAATGTGCACAACAATTTACATTTGATTTCATGAAAATTTAAAGTGTAAATTATGTGGGCAGATGAGTCTTCAATGACTGAACATTCTTCAGTTTTTCACAGTTAGGGAATTGACCTCCAATAGGGTACCGCAGTGTCGTGCCGCTGAGTGTCGCGCCGCTAAAGGTCGTGCCGCCAAGGGTCGCGCCGCTTAATGTCGCATGCACCTTTATTCCTTACTGGTGGTGAGCAAAGATGTAGGTATCGAAAATCGATAACTCACGGTGTAGAGACAGGAAGTTCGTCTCTATAAGACTTGATATTTGGATTGACCCTGCCACTGAGCGATATTACCAGCAATCGACTGATCTTTATAAATGTGTGTAAAATTCTAAAGTACTTCTACCATCAAATTTTGATCGCAACCGAAACGTTGCTGCAACCATTTGTTACAAGCGTGGCGATCACAATTCAAGATCCAAATAAGGAATCAGTCGCCGCTGCGGCCGCCACACCTCCTCAAAGATAGCAACGTGTTGAAATTTTATTTGGTATGTATTTATATTGGTAATCAATTGAAAGTGTAATTATGCAATCATATATTGCTATAGAGCACGTCGTCTAATAACGCTGATTACCTTTCTATGATTTAAGCGTTGCTGCAACCATTTGTCACACGCGTGGCGATCACAATTCAATATCCAAATAAGGAATCAGGCGCAGCTGTAACACATATTTAAAGGTAAAAACAGGTGAGACCCATTTGGCATGTATGTAGTTAGATTATCGCTAACCGAAAATCATAGATGGTAGATCTAATTGAAGAAAACACGGTGCTTAATTCAGAAACTAACCCAGTATGCTAAGAACGAAGAATGCATGTGTATGCCCAGGACCCCATATGTTCACTAACTAATATTTGTATGTCTTAAGTCTTCCAATTGTGACCTCAAATTCACAACTTGCATGGTTTCGACATGCATATATGCGCCCACAACCAATGCCCTAAGTGTCCAATTTAATCCACACGTGGACAGCATAAAGCAAAGGTTCAATGTGGTCATACAAATCCTCCCGAGACGGTCCCGCCAGTGGCCTAATGGCGGTTCGTTACGGAACGGATAGGGTATATATCCGGTAAAGACCATCGATAACCCTCTCCCAACCTTCGAGGAGTGTCCCGTCGTTAGTGCTGTTGAGTCATACATAACCACATCAAAAAATAGCGTTAATGATGAGGTGCATCACAAATGTGATTATAGTGGCCGTGCCTTTGAGCGCTCAAAATCACGCAGAATTCGTTTGCTACTTTATAGTGCCATGCAACCATCAGCATGTGAATTTTGTGAAAACCTCTCTGGTAACCCTGCTCACACGCATTGACGTTTCGACAAAAAAATTGTCAACACCAAATTGTAAACAATATATTTATTCCCAAAAAAGAGTGAAAATATAACAAATGCATATTTCCACGCAAACGCAGTATGACACTGGTGTAGTGTTGAACCAGCAACGACAAAAAACTCGAAAGCTTAAAAATAATATCAACGCTATGAGCTGATGCCAGAAGCAATCGTCAATAACCATAGCAACAGGCTGTTGTTTTGGCACGAATCTGCTGGCTGTGGTTTCCGTAGTCATACGCAACCATTATTGGCTCTGCCTCTCAGCGAAACAGCGCCAAAGCAACCAAATGTGATTGCCATTACATCAGCATCTTCTTCTGCTGATCCTGCAGTAATACAACTTCCTGGTTACTATTATCCGAATGTTATAAATCTAAACAAATATGCTGAACAGGTGCAAAAAAAACGTAAGTTGATTTGGGGTGCTAAAAGGACGGAGGATACAGCGAAAAGTGGGGTAATGCGCAGTTCTCTCAAGATACCGATGGCAAGGTGGCATCGAGATTTATGCGTTTAATGGGTATAAAGGGTAATGTGCCACCACCAAAGGAAGATACTGCAATAATTGATCGAAAAAGCTGTGCCATCTGTAGCGCCTGATGTGAAAACGCGTGAAGTAATGTTCTCAAATTTACAGCAGCAATATGAAGTGGCACGTCAAGTTACACATACCATGCGTGCCGCCTTGGATAGGGATTCAGTGCACAAGCTCGATCTTTTTGAATGCAAACCCGAAATGCACCTGGTTGGTTGCGTTGGTCTAATATTATTTCTCAAGACATTTGGTATTTTTTGTAGTTTATGAAGCAGAATAAGTACGTACATAAGTATGTATGTGTGTATTTAAATATATTTTCTTTCGATGAGTATGCATATAAGCGAGGTCCTTGTTTACTTATTAAACGAAAAAATAAATGCCTGAAGTAATAAGATACAACAGTCAATTTCTCTAAAGTTTTTTTGAAATGGGCTGAAATACAAAGAGAGGTCTCTTCCTGGTTAAATATCTTTGTTATTTTGTTATTTAATTTTTTGTTCGATATACGGTTTATTGCTTATTGTCTTTTTGCTGTTGTGGCGCGATACGCGAGTCAATACTGCACGTCGATGACGTACTCTGTGCCACTCTTCGTTCCGTGTGTGGGACAAATAGCTTTGGTCATTTTACAGGTGGGTTCCAAAGATAGATATTTGGTGACAATGGGCGATGTGGTCGAAAGACATGGGCGCTGATTATATAGATGCAATTCAAACTAGTATTGAATGCTGTGGTAGAAATTCCTATGTGGATTGTTCATTCCAAGGCTATTACCCGCCATCGTGCTGCAAGAACAGCAATTGTCGGATTGAAAATGTTTAACGTCGTGGATGCAAGCAGACATTTGTTGACTTCTGGGAGGAGGACAGCGATATTATCAAATATGCTGGAATTCTAATTGCAGCTATTGCGTTTGTTGGCTTCATATTTGCGCTACCTAGCAAATAATATTCGCAACTAAGACGTCGCTCTTCCTATTAAGGGATCCATCTAGATGTTGATGTCGTAGTTATTGTTTAATTAGTGTAGTGATTGTCCAATTGTCTGCAGTTTGTGGTGTGATGGTAGCGTGCTCCGCCTACTGCAAGGTAGCATCATATTCTAGAAATAGGGTTTTTTTTGTCAATTGGAAGAAAATTTATCTAAGCGGGGTTGCCCCTCGGAAGCGTCTGGCAAGCACTCCGAGTGTATTTCTGCCATAGAAAGCTCTTAGTGAAAATTCATCTGCCCTGCAGGTACCGTTCGGAGTCGGTATAAAACAAGTAGGTCCCGTCCCGCTAATTTGTAGGAAAAATTGAAAGGGAGCCCGACGCAAATTGGAAGAGAAGCTCGGCCTTAATTCTTTTCGGAGGTTGTCGCGCCTTACATTTTTATTTTTAACTGTGTAGTAGAATAGTTAATTTGTTTTCGTTTGTGTAAAAAACACATTTTGTGGTCTTTCAATAAATTGGTTACAAAATTCTAACATTTGGGAACCGCAAATGTGTGTCTTTGTGCCCCTGTATGATGCGTTATTAATTCGTTGTTTTGTGACTGTTCTATTTGTTAGCCTCGTGGTCCATTAAGGAGCCGATGCGTTGATTGGTGAAAGGGAGTAGATGGGCACGTAGGTAACCCTTACAAATTAACTCATTCGGGTTTCTTTTCCCTTTCCAGAGTCATGTCACGCGTGGATTTTTCGCTATTATTAGCTGAGCTCCCGGGGGATTATACGGAAAGCCAGTTTCCCTGTGCCATTCAGGCAGTTTATTGAGCTCACCTTTTGGCAGCGGGTGGTGCGCCACGTCCTCATGGATGTCCGTGACGCCACGGGTCTAGATTTAGTTGAGGATAATCTTTTCCAGGACAGGGTTCGATGGAACTACTATGTTCTCTTCTATGAGTGTCCACGGGTGAGGGAGGTTTATCCTTTGGAGCTGAGGCCCGCTCCCCGGAGCGTACGAGAGCTCATTTTTAGAGTGCCGAGGGTGCGGGACAGTCCCGTCAGCTCCAGGGACATCCTCCTCCCCCCGAGCCTGGCGAGCGGGGATTCCGGGACGCCCCCCGCGGTGACGCGATACAATTGTTTATTTCGCGTTGCAGCTTTTTGATCGAGGTGCCACACTCACTTTCAATTTTCCCTAAGCTAAATAAAATCTTCAATTGTGTGTTTATCAGAATGCGTTTATTTTCGTACCTATCTGTTAAATTTTTCCACGCCGTGGCGAAACCGTCGTTAGTTAACTGGCATTTTTGCACGATTTCTTTCGCTTCCCCCTGAGTTTTCTGATTAAGGTAGTACAATCTCTCAACATTTGAAAGGCTCTTGTTTTGAATGTATATGGCCGTGAACATATCACGGAATGTTGGCCATGAGAGATAGTCTCCCTTAAAAACTTCTGTGTCGCAAGGAGGTAAACGGATATTTCGTTCGCGCTCGCGCTCGGGTCGTTCCTCTCCATCAGTTTCTTTCTTATTTAATGTTGCCTGAAGCTCGGCCATATTGGACATACAGCGGAGGAAAATTGCATAAGCTGCTTTATGCTTTATTTTTACAGCCGCAATATTTTTTGCCTCCAATGTGTCTGAGTTTAAAAGGTTTTCGCACGATACCTTCGCCTTTTTCCATATGGCTTTTAACTCTTCCTGTTGGATTGCAAGGGTGTGTTTTGTGTGGTTAGCCTCAGGCATGTCATTGTAGTCCGACTCGAATTCGATGACGGCATCAGCCAGCCTGATATATGACTCCATAATTTCGGTTGAATAAAGGACACGATTCTAATCAAGGAGGGGGATCTGATCTTTTTTGTTTGTTTTAAAAGCAAAAAATGTGCCTTTCGGGGGCTTGCTATACAGACGTATATGTATTTGCAAGGGATACTGAAGGTTGGTATCGTTTGGCAATTAGTCTCGCCACCCAACTGCCACTAATATTACAATGTTTCGTTTCGTATTTTATGAGTGCTCTGATACGAGGGGCTGGGAATTCGTTCCCGAATATGCAGACAGAGGGAGGATGACGGAATTTAATTCCTTCACTTTGAGCAGTATCCGGAACCCCTTACCACTGGTGGGGGGAAGTACCAGACTGAATCAAAGTTTCGTCGACGCAGAGGTATAGAGCACTAGGGAGTCGATTCGCTAACCTGACCAATAACTAATACCCCTTACCGCTGGTGGGGGGAAGTACTAGAGTTGCTCCAAGTTATTTGCGAATTGAACGGAGTGGATAACGAAGTTTCTTGCGCAGGATCTGATACCCCTTACCGCTGGTGGGGGGAAGCAACAGACCGACGCAAGGTTTTGCCTTTATTGGCCGAAACTAAAGATGTTTTTGCGCAAGTTCTGGCACCCCTTACCACTGGTGGGGGGAAGTGCTAGAAATTTACGCAAGAAAGACAAAAAAAACACTACCGCGGGTTTTATTCTTGGCTCTGGGCCGTATTTTCGTTTATACACCGTTTATATAGCCTAAGTGCCACTGAAATATAACCACGTACCTTGTAATTATTTCGTTGCTGGATGACTTGTATTATGGTGCCTGTATCGCTTCTAATAACCTCTATTTGCTTGCACGCCTTTATCTCGCTTTTCCAAATCTTATGTCGTATCCTCTGAACGCTTTTATATATTTTGTCGCTTTTAACCAATTCGATGGATGGTGGATTTTGGTGCCGATCTCTATAGTTCCCGGTGAGTAAGGACCATGAACACAATACAGAGGGATTGGATAGCTCAGATTCCCCGTGGATTGTGTCGATATAAAGAATAAAGAGAGAGAGAGAGTTTTAATCAAATAATCGTTATAAAATTTATTAAATATTCAATTCATGATGATATTAATAGCGTTATAGAAAAATGAAATTTTATTATAAGTTATAGCTAGATATTAAATAGGCTTACCCGGTGGTGTGGCTGCTGCTGATCCGCTGAAGGTTGACAGAAAAGTAAAAGTTAAGTTCTTCGCAAAAGACATAAAAACCCTCGAGCCGCAGTCGACATAGCTAACCGTTTTGAGGGGAAATTACCTTTGCTCAAAAGCGCATACAATAGGAAGAAATCCGTAAGGTATATATGCACGTATATGGATGTACATACTTCGCCATGCATTCAGGCAGATGCCTTAGCAGAGGAATGCTGCACAAAAAAATATAAATACGGTTACCGATATGTCCATCCATATACTTACATATGTGGCAATAGGTTTGAGCGTGTGTTATCATGCTAAACCTAAGAACTGTACCGTCCGTTCATTGCTCTAAGCAGGCATGGATATGTTCGTGCATGTTATTGGTAGGCATTTGAAAACATAACAAAACAATGGTATATTAATTGTTCTGCTGACTACCAACCTGCTTGTGCGTTGCCAATGCGAAAAACGAACGCCTTAGTGAGGCCTTAGTATTTTTGCCTGAACGGTTTATATGACGTCTTACATCGGACTTAGACGTTGGGTATGTTTTATAAGTTAAGGCATTAGCCTTACCAGAATAATGCACATAAGCTGTGCTTTTCTTGCGGGACTGATTTCTTTGTGGGTGCCATGGGGCTAACGTTGGCTGACTGGCGATATGCCCAAAGGAGTGTAGGATTAGGGTGGGTCATCCGCGAAGACATGATAAAGAATTTAGCTTGGTGGCCTAAACACACATCTTATTTATTTAATTTTATTTATCAGTCTACAAATTAAACAATTATACAGACAATTTAAAGATATAATGGACGATATAAATAACATATGCAGTCATCAATTTTAAAATAATATTAAACAGTATTTAATTAAACGCTTGATAATTTCGTATTCAAAACTTAGGAGTAAGCAGAAGTTTAAAATGTTGTAAATTATTCTTGTATCTCCAAACGACCTCGCTCAAAGTACTCATGAGGGAGCTGCTTGCCCAGTAGGGGGCACACGTGAATAAATTAAATTGACAACAGTAGAGGAAATTAATAGTAGACAATTTATACAGAATAAAATTTATACATAATAAATTTATACAGAATAATTTGAGTAGATATGTAAATATAAAGACAATGATCAAATCACAATTTTTGCAAACAAGTTTCCAATAACTAGTACTTTCATATTTAAAATAGAGGATTGGACAGTTTTGCCACGGTTTAGCGTTCTTTGCTTCATTTCAAATTACAAATTTAATGTAGTTAAATGACATTTTTTAATACTGAGAAACGAGTCACAGGCTTCAAAATTCATGCATTTCATAATTCGATCTGCATGTAGCTTCAAAAATTTAAAGAAAATATCTAGATGGCCTAATTGGAACGTTAAACTTTATTTCGCCAAGCAAAAATGGACTATTTATCGAGCCAATACACAATACAATAAACCAGACCCCATGCATCTCCCTGCGGCTCTTTAACGTGGGCAACTGTAGCAGTTTTAACCGGTTGCAGTAGGGGGGAGGGGAAGGTTTTTGGAAGTATCCCATGTTAAGTGTTTTAAAGCAAAAAACAAAAATTGTTTCTGGACCGATTCCAGCTTGTCAGAATGAACCTGATAACGTGGATTCCAAATTAATGAAGCGTATTCGAGAATAGGCCTGACCAATGATATAAAAACAGTTTTTGTAACGTATGGGTTATTGAATTCCTTAGACCAACGTTTAACGAAAGTCAAGTACCTTTAGCCCTATTCACGCAAGATTCAATATGAAATTTAAAATTCAGTTTTGGGTCCATTGTAACGCCTAGATCAATAAAGTTAGTCTTAAATAATCGCCAATAGCATAATCATGGGACTGGAAGGACTTCCTTGTAAAACACATGAACTTACACTTAGGGAGGTTTAGTGACATGGCGTTTAAATTACACCAATCAACTAGACTATTCAGATCCGCTTGATAGGCATTACCAGGTTGACATCATCAGCGTACATCAACGGCTTGCAGCACTTCAAAACACTTGGAAGGTTATTAATGAACAACAGGAACAAAACTGGACCAAAACTGTGGAACACCAGAAGTTATGTTTATGAACCGAGACCAGCAATTATTAAATATATGTAACTGTTTTCTTTCCTTCAAATAAGAAGAAACCCAAGAGAGGAACAATGGAGGAAATCCTAACCGATTAAGTTTGAATAGAAGTATGGAATGAGAAACTTTATCAAATATTTTACTAAAATCAGTATAAATAATATCAACTTCAAAATTAGTCTTAAAACTGTTGGATACAAGGGTTGTAAACTCAAGCAAGTTCGACACGGTAGACTTACCCTTGCGAAAGCCATGTTGTGAAAAGTCAACTAATGAAGATACTTTAAAAGCTAAAGACCCATTCAGTGTCAAAACACTCATATATTGAGTTAGACCCGTTGTGATCAAAACGAATCGAGTGTTTGTATGTTATAGATAATATTCGCTAACTCAAATTACACAAAACGGTCTTTCAATGCAAACAAAATTGTATGGGCATCATAAGGAAGTTACCCCACTGCTCCTTAAGTCATAACTTTCAATTTATCTTCACCAATTGTGATGTACTTCACAATCGTTTACTCAACGGTAATCAACCCCTTCTGTTGTTGTTCTTTTAATAATAAAGACGCTCGCCGAAGGCTTTGGATAGTCAAACATGGAGTTGGGAATTAAATATACTATTTGCGTTACTCAAATAGGTCTAACGCCTGAAAAAGAAGCATGCAAATCAAACTATTTTGAGGAATCTCCACGCCATAAGCGTTGTCTCCATTTTGCTTCTTCGTAGGATCTTGCGGGACTGTGAAAAGCTTTACACCCGCTTTCTCCCTTATTATCATGCACAGAAATCACTTTTCCATTTTAAAGAAATCTAGATAGTTAAATTCCTTTTTTTTACACAAATTTGCAAAACGTTTAAACAAACATTGCATAGTAATCAATTTTCACAACAAATGTAAATAAACAAAAAATGTAAACATAAACAAAGTTTGACATTTTATGGCCAGCTTCGAATGAAAAAACATGTAAAATGCAACTCTGATGCTTTTACCTGGTAATTGTACTATGCGAAAGATTAATGCCAACAATGTTGCCATGGCCGGGAGAATGTTGGATGTCACAGCGATCAGTATGGACGCCACATAACATAACTCAGTTTATATAAGTGACCAGTACGAGAACACACCGTTCTTTGGTCATCTTCATTTTCACATATATATTTTGTAATCTCTATATTCACATGTACATGTTATCGGTAAGTCAGTATAAAAGGGCAGGGTTCTTCATATATTTTTTTAAACGGTTTTATTTAGCTTGACTTGACAGGCAGGCCGAATGCACGGCCGTTGTGAACGAATTTTGTAATTGCAATTTAAGTAACTTCCCGATAAGCTACAAGCTTGAAACTTGGAATATAGTTCAGAACCCGATGAAAATGCAATAATAAGAAAAAAGTCGCCGCAAGGATCGAGATATTCGCAAAAATCGTATCTGTGGTCCGATTTGGCTCATATTTGCAACACATAATACATACGAGAATAGAAATCGACTGAAAAAAATCGCCGCTAGGTGGCGCATGGATCGAGATATTCACAAAAACCGTATTTGTGGCCCGATTTGGCTCATATTTGAAACACATAATACATGCAAGAATAAAAAGCGACTTATGAAAAAAAATCGCCGGCAGGTGGCGCAAGGATCGAGATATTCACAAAAATCCTATTTGTGGTCCGATTTGGCTCATGTTTGGAACACATAATACATACAAGAATAGAAAGCGACCTATGAAAAAATCGTTGCTAGGTGGCGCAAGGATCGAGATATTCACAAAAACTGTATTTGTGGTCCGATTTGGTCCATATTTGGAACACATAATACATACATGAATAGAAAGCGACCTATGATGCCCGATTTGGCTCATATTTGGAACAAATATTGCATACAGTCCGGTAGAAGTGACATCAGAATATTTTGGAGTTGAAGGACGGACAAGTATACGTGGCGCAGAGTCGAGTGAAGTCTTTGGAAGGATTATGTATTGAGGACTTAGGTTGTAACAAATTGTCAGGAAAGAGTCCTTGTAATAATGAATCACTAAATGAACTAAATAGAATAAGAAATAATAGGCAATTAAATAAAGACTAAAAACTTGAAAATAAAATAATTTAAAAAAATTTTAAGTTAAACGGTTTTATTGAAAACCATACTTACATGAAGTAATAATAATACGAAAAGCTATAATACGAAAAGCTACAAAATAATTAGGTAGGTCCTAGGTACTAATCATCGCACTCCTTATCAATCTAGGGCGTTGATCAGACAATTAAATAAAAGCGTTGAGCGCGTCATGTTTTTATTGATAGCCATAAGTAAAACCAACTGAACCTTAATCAGGTTATGCTACGCCTCACATTTTTAGAAATTTCACGTGCCCAACGCTTTTATTTAATTGTCTGATCAACGCCCTAGATTGATAAGGAGTGTGATGACTAGTACCTAGGACCTACCTAATTATTTTCTAGCTTTCTCTATTATTATTAATTCATGAAAGTATTGTTTTCAATAAAACCGTTTAACTTAAACATTTTTTTAAAATTATTTTATTTGTCATCTCAATTACCTTTTCATTGGATACACACCTGCAGCAATTTCAATACCTACGAAACTTTAAGGTAGGGTGCGCCATATTTTACAACCAACGCTATACACATTTGTTTCGCGAGATATGAGCCGGCATTTCCAATAGAATCAACCGGATTCTGCTCGCGGAGTTATTCTATAACATAAATCCTGGTACCTGATTGGGTTTCTTCCGTTTGGTTGTCAAACAAATCCTGTTAACATTATGGACACATTCAGTCTATGTGAGCTCTTTACTGACCGGCCAGTTCAACCTAACCTAACCTAAAATTTTAAGCAAACGAATTTATGAAATAAGATTTGAAACCTTTAAAATCAGCTTTTGTTAATACATTATTGTTGTGTATGACGTTAAAATAAAAAAAATCCGTTAATCTCCATATAAATTTGATGAAGGTCAACAGAAATTAAATCAAAGATACCAAAAATTGTTTCTGAAGTTTTGACATTTCAGAAATATACATAGGTTTTTGTGATTTCCTTACATTAAGGCGTTATTTTTTGTCAAGAAAGTTAAGGATAACTGTCGCATAAAAATACATTTATATTTTGTGCAATAGTACAATGTGTATGCTGTGAATTTCCTAAAATTTTTGTTTATAATCTCGAAACAGTGATCGTCAAAATAAAGTGCAATGTGTTAAAATGCCGATAGAAACAAAAGCAAAACTCGAGTGTACAACATTTTACTTTCTTTTTACTTTAGATCAGCTTTTACGTCAAAATTCGTACAAGTTAAATTTCGTAAACAGATTTAAATAGAAAACACTCGGTATTAATATGAACGTGGCATTTTCTCCAATTGCTTATTATAAAGGAATTCCGGAAGTAAAATAGCATAGATATAAAGTTAGTTTAATGACCTTTTACGACTGTTTTAACGCATTTTAACCAATTTCATTAATTTTGCACAGATATATTTTCCATAACAAGGAATGTACGCAGTGGCGTAGTGAGGTTTTCTTGCGCTCGGGGAAAATATTTTTAGCCTATTAACCCAAGCGAGCGTTTTTCACAACAAAAATTATAACCATACATGGACTGACGGAAAAAGAATACGCCGCTTAATTCTGTCGATGATAAAGAGGAAAATGTATATGTGAGCTGTAAGATGTTGGAAAACTCAGCCTCTACAAATTAATATCCCCAATTGGACTAGGTGAATCGTCCAGCTGAGAAGACCTGCAACATCTCTAATGATGGAAGTAGCTGGATGCTGGTATGACCAAATTATGATCATGCATGGTTATATCGTTCAAATTTAAAAAAAAATATATATAAAACCGGTATAAAAAAAAGCATACCAATTTTCGATCTATTTTATTTTTATACTAGCCTTTACCCGCGGCCCCGTCCGCAAGGAGAAAATTAAATATATGGGATATTCACGTTAGCCTGCTTATCAAGTTATCTGTTTAAAAAGATGTTTCTGTCTAATACATTTTATTTTTGTAATTGAGTAAAAAAAGAACTAAATGAGCTGATAACCTGATAGGATCCCCAAATTATCCCGAAATTATCCAGAAAAATCCACGAAATGACCCCGACGCTATCGCGGACAGATCCCGAAAACCATCTAGAAATGCCACGAAAGGGTCTCCAAAAGTTCCCGGAATAGTCCCAAAAACCCGAAATGACAACGACACGATTCTAGACTTATCCAGAGAACCACAATGAAATGATGCCTGAAGGGTACCAAAATGATCCCGAAAAAGTTCCGAAATGACCCTGACGGGCTCCCGGACGGTTCTCAAAAACCATCCAGGAAATATCCAGGAAGGGTCCTTAGGGGATCCACGACGGATCGTGAAAACCATACAGAAATGATTCCGGAAGGGTCCCAAAATGATCCCGTATTAGTCCCGCAAAGTCCTGAAATGACCCAGACGGGATCCCAGACGAATTCCGAAAACTATCCAGAAATGATGGCGGAAAGGTCCTCAAATGATCCCCTAATAGTCCCGAAATGACCCTGACGGGATTTCGAACGGACTCCTAAATGACCCTGACGGGATCCCGGACAGATCTCGAAATCCATCCAGAAATGATCTTGGAAGGGCCCAAAATAATCCCGAAACAATCTCCGAAAAGTTCAGAAATTACCCCGACGGGATCCCGCACGGATCCCAAAAAACTATCCAGAAATGATGCCGAAATGTCCTGAAATGATCCCCTAATAGTCCCGAAATTACCGAAAACCATCCAGAAATTATGCCGGAAGGGACCCCAAATGATCCCGAATACCATACAGAAATGATGCCGGAAAATACCCCAAATGATCCCGAAATAGTCCCGAAAAAGTTCCGAAATGACCCTGACGGGCTCCCGGATGGTTCTCAAAAACCATCCAGAAAATATCCAGGAAGGGTCCTTAGGGGATCCACGACGGATCGCGAAAACCATACAGAAATGATTCCGGAAGGGTCCCAAAATGATCCCGTATTAGTCCCGAAAAGTCCTGAAATGACCCCGACGGGATCCCAGACGGATTCCGAAAACTATCCAGAAATGATGCCGGAATGTCCTCAAATGATCCCCTAATAGTCCCGAAATTACCGAAAACCATCCAGAAATTATGCCGAAAGGGTCCCCAAATGATCCGATACCAGTCGATAAAAAGTCCCGAAATAACCCCGACGGGATCCCGGACGGATCCTCAAAATCATATAGAAATGATGCCGGAAGGTACCCCGAATGATCCCGAAATAGTCCCGAAATGACCCTGGCAGGATCCCGTACGGATCCCGAAAACCATCCAGAAATGATGCCGAAAGGGTCCCCAAATCATCCCGTATTAGTCGAGAAAAAGTCCTGAATTGACCCCGTCGGGATCCCGGATGGATCCTCAAAACCATATAGAAATGATGCCGGAAGGTACCCCAAATGATCCCGAAATAGTCCCGAAATGACCCTGGCAGGATCCCGTACGAATCCCGAAAACCATCCAGAAATGAAAGTGCCGAAAGGGTACCTCAAATGATCCCGAATATCCGAAATAGTCCCGAAATGACCCCTGACGGGATCCCGGACGGATCCCTAAAACCATCTAGAAATGGTGCCGGAAGGTACCTCAAATGATACCGAAATAGTACCGAAATGACCCCGACGGGATCCCGGACGGATCCCGAAAACCATCTAGAAATGATGCCGGAAGGTACCCAAATGATCCCGAAATAGTCCCGAAATGACCCCGACGGGATACCGGACGGACCCCGAAAACCATCCAGAAATGATGCCGAAAGCGTCCCCAAATGATCCCGTATTAGTTGAGAAAAATTCCCGAAATGACCCCGACGGGATCCCGGACGGATCCTCAAAACCATATAGAAATGATGCCGGAAGGTACCCCAAATGATCCCGTATAAGTCGAGAAAAAGTCCCGAAATGACCAAGACGGGATCCCGGACGGATCCCTAAAACCATCTAGCAATGATGCCGGAAGCTACCCCAAATTATCCCGTATTAGTCGAGAAAAAGTCCAGAAATGACCCCGACGGGATCCCTGATGGATCCCGAAAACCATCTAGAAATGATGCCGGAAGGTACCTCAAAGGAACCCGCATTAGTCGAGAAAAAGTCCCAAAATGACCCTGAAGGGATCCCGAACGGATCCCGAAAACCATACAGAAATGATGCCGAAAAGGTCCCCAAATGATCCCGTATTAGTCGAGAAAAAGTCCCGAAATGACCCCGACGGGATCCCGGACGGATCCCGAAAACCATTGGGAAGTGATGCCAAAAGGGTCCCCAAATGATCCCGTATTAGTCGAGAAAGGGCCCCGAAATGACCCTGAAGGGATCCGGACGGAACCCGAAAACCATCCAGAAATGATGCCGAAAGGGTCCTCAAATGATCCCGTATCAGTCGAGAAAAAGTCCAGAAATGACCCCGACGGGATCCCGGACGGATCCCGAAAACCGTCCAGAAATGATGCCGGAAGGGTCCCCAAATGATCGCGAAATAGTCCCGAAATGATCCCGGAATAGTCCCGAAAATGTCCCAAAATAATCCCGACGGAATCCCGGACGGATCCCGAAAACTATACACAAATGATCCCGGAAGGGTCCCAAAATAATCCCGGAATAGTCCCGAAAAAGTCCAGAAATGACCCCGGCGGGATCGCGGACGGATCCCGAAAACCATCCAGAAATGATCCCGGAAGGGTCTCGATATGACCCAAACGGGATTACAAATAGGGTGAAGATAATTATAAAACCATGTTAATAAGGCAACAGGCGCGTTGGAGCGAATGAAGAGTTACAAAGAAACATACAGGTAAAGCTAATAAAAGCGGGCTAATAAAAACAATTGAAGGAGGGCGGATGGCGGGAGGAGGAGAGTACCACTGATCGTTTTTCCAAAAATGTTTAGATCTCGATCTGTATGAGCCAGATACCAAAAATTATTGATTTTAGGACAAAATTTACATTGAGTTATAACAATTTATAGATTTTGCACGAGAGGGGAAAGGAGGGGGGGGTGTATCACTGCTCACTTTGTAAGCCCTCGACTTATTTCACCCATTGAGTTTGTAATATTGGTGAAGGTCAGTATACGTAAAGTTATAATGTGTAAAAATTGTTAAAAAGTAATTATTCGAAGGGGTCGTGGGACCCCCTTCCCCCTTTCCATGTTCGAAAAAAATTTCGCCAGTAGCCTATTATCTCTGTCCCAAATTTCATCAAAATCCGTGAAGCCGTTCTGGCGTGATTCAGTCGCAAAGACAAAAAAATATAATAATTAAATTATAACTGTTCCTAGGGGGCGGAGACCACGCCCCTTTTGAAAAATATATAGCTAGTAGATCCTTCTAGACTATTGGCTATATGCATGCCAAATTTCATACAAATCCGTCCAGCCGTTCTTGCGTGATTGAGTCACAAAGACAAACGTCTGGACAAACATCCAAACATCTTCACATCCAAACTTTGCCATTTATAATATATATAAGATTTTATCAGGCATTTGCTAAGGTCAAATGTGCAAAAATTTTTTTTGGTATCCTTTGGTTTGGAATTCATAGAGTTGGGATTCTATCGAGTATTTACCATTTTTATGGGTAAATACCAGGAAAATACCCGGAACATTCCTTTTTAAACGGTTTTATTTAGCTTGAGTCACGGCCGTTGTGAACGAATCTTGTAATTGAAATTTAAGTAACTTTCCGATAAGCTACGAGCTTGAAACTTGAATATAGTTTAGAACCCGATGACAATGCAATAATAAGAAAAAAATCACCGCTAGGTGGCGCAAGGATCGAGATATTCGCAAAATTCGCATTTGTAGTCCGATTTGGCTCATATTTGGAACACATAATACATGCAAGAACAAAAATCGACCTGTGAAAAAAATCGCCGCTAGGTGGCGCAAGGATCGCGATATTCACAAAAATCGTATTTGTGGTCCGATTTGGCTCATATTTGGAACACATAATACATGCAAGAATAAAAAGCGACTTATGAAAAAAATCGCCGCTAGGTGGCGCAAGGATCGAGATATTCACAAAAATCGTATTTGTGGTCCGACTTGGCTCATGCTTGGAACACGTAATACATACAAGAATAGAAAGTGACCTATCAAAAAAAATCGGCGCTAGGTGGCGCAAGGATCGAGATATTCACAAAAATCCTATTTGTGGTCCGATTTGAATTGGTCCATATTTGGAACACATAATACATACATGAATAGAAAGCGACCTATGATGCCCGATTTGGCTCATATTTGGAACAAATATTGACATACAGTCCGGTAGAAGTGACATCAGAATATTTTGGAGTTGAAGGAGGGACAAGCATACGTGGCGCAGAGTCGAGTAAAGTCTTTGGAAGGATTATGTATTGAGGACTTAGGTTGTAACAAATTGTCAGGAAAGAGTCCTTGTAATAATGAGTCACTAAATGAACTAAATAGAATAAGAAATAATAGGCAATTAAATAAAGACTAAAAACTTGAAAATAAAATAATTAAAAAAATTTTTTTAAGTTAAAGGGTTTTATTGAAAACAATACTTACATGAAATAATAATAATACGAAAAGCTAGAAAATAATTAGGTAGGTCCTAGGTACTAGTCATCACACTCCTTATCAATCTAGGGCGTTGATCAGACAATTAAATAAAAGCGTTGGACGCGTCATATTTCTATTGATAGTCATAAGTAAAACCAACTGAACCTTAATCAGGTTATGCTACGCCTCACATTTTTAGAAATTTCACGCGCCCAACGCTTTTATTTAATTGTCTGATCAACGCCCTAGATTGATAAGGAGTGTGATGACTAGTACCTAGGACCTACCTAATTATTTTCTAGCTTTTGTATTATTATTATTTCATGTAAGTATTGTTTTCAATAAAACCGTTCACTTAAAAATTTTTTTAAATTATTTTATTTGTATCTCTTTTTGGGTATTTAAAAATCTTTTTAATCGAGGCTGCTTGGAATTACAATTCAGCAATAAAATTTATACGTCATTTGAAATTAAAAAATTTTCGTTATGATTTTAAACAAAGAATCCAGCAAACAGTCTTATACAGGCCTCCTTCCGATATCATGTATGAGCCTTATTGGCATCATATACTGCTAGTTTTGAGTCTTTTAATGACACTACTTCAGGTCATTTAGGAAGAATTTTTGACATATATCCGAATCGAAAAATATAAGGAGAAAATTGTTGTGATAAAACTACCATGAGGATAAGATAGAAAGAAATAAGTATTAGTTGAAATATTTATTTATTTAGAATAAATTGTAACAGAAAAATTTCTGAGTTTTTATTCCGGAGCTGCCTAGTTTACTGATTTTAATATTTTTCGTTTGTTCATAATTTAATCAAATTTGAGTCATAAAAGGTCCTAAGGTGATAACATTTTTGAAGCTGATATTTTTCGGACCCATATTGAACTTCAGAACTGTAAGAAAATGTTTATAGGGTACACATATTTACGCAAACAAAGCTATATCCCTCAAACATTCTCACGGCGCTCACAAAATTTAAGAATCCGGAACGAATCCAAAATAAGTGGGGCAATGTAGGGATCAGAAAAGTGTCGAAGCGCGTAGGAGGGTAAAAGAAAATTGTATTTTTTCCTTTTATTTAACAGCCTAAAAGCTCCTAACCTAGCATGCAAAAATTATCATTATCAACTATTTATGTTCGTCACAGCGAGTTCGGAACAAATTTTGAAACTTTGTTACGACAATTTTTCATTTTAATACAAAATGAATTACATTTGTATATTATAGTTACCCTTGTTATTCTTTTTTTGTATAAGCATCGACATTTTTCCGCTCATGGACGCTTCTCGACATCTTTAATGTGACCGCAAAGCTGCCACGCTCTGTCCTAGTGTGTGTCGAATTATATATGACCCCAATAAACGCTGACGATGCCTAATAAATAGGCGTTATAGGTCTCAGATAATTAGAGTTTATTAGAGTTAAAATGACGTCGGAGAGTTCTAGTACAATATAATATGAGCTGTTTAGACGCCTTTTAAGACTTACTTATGACTTATAGGAAATACATTGGTTACGGCATCCCAAATGAGCACATACCGACTGTAAACGTTCCAATTTAGATATTTTTCCGACTCTTGTTTGACTTAAAATATTTACTGGGTAAACTTAAGTTTTTGCAACGGATGTATTATTGGCTAAATATTTTTGAAAAGCGCTGGATTACAGATTAAAATTAAATCAACCGATAGCGTAATGGCTAACTACCCACCAATATAGGACAAATTGGGTACATTTTGGATTGAATTTGTGTGTTTGTTTCCCATATTTTCCAAAAGATTATTTTTACCCTTCTTTTGGGTAATTATTTGGGTATTTACCCATTTTTACCCTATATACCCAATTTACCGGGCATGTACCATTTGGGTATTTACCCATTTCCCATCTCTGGGAATTCAACAAAATTTTTGAGAGAGATTTTACAACTTTTTTTTTAAATCAAAAAACCATTATGGCCGTATAGTTTTGCCTTCCCATATTTTTATCATGGGGCTGAAGATATCATCGATAAGTAGACTCAAATACATATTTAATAATATTATGATTATAATACATTAGTAAAACTAATATCTATGTATGTGCAAATTTTGCTTTATCATTTCAAATTTTTTGCACACTTAAAAATGTTAGCCAATCGTTGACCGTAATCAAAATCAGTTTTGCAAATTTTGCTTTATCATTTAAAATTTTTCTTTTTCCACACTTAATAATGTTAGCCAATCGTTGAACGTAATCAAAATCAGTTTTAATTTGCTCAAAGAACGTTCACAGCTAGCAACTGATACTGAGATAGTCAAGAGTATTTGAAATGCCACTCGCAAGTTTGGAGAAACATCTTATCCATACGAGATTATAAAGGTAAGTAATTCTAACGGAGTTTTGAGCTCAATTTATTTTATACGGGGAAGTAGTATTTTGCAGTCACAGATTTCGATAAAAAGTCCTGTTCCATCAAAATCTGTATTATAAAGTTTACTCAAGTTCTTACGAATTCTTTCTAAGTCGTTATTATCCTTATTTAACAAATTTCCAACGTCTAAGAGAACTCCAAATCTAAAATTAAGGTCATTTAGGTTTAGTTAGGTTGAACTGGCTGGTCCATGAGAACCTCTCATAGATTGAATGAGTGCGCAGTGTTACCAGAAGTTGTTTTAACGACCAATCTGAAAACCCCTATCAAAAACCAGGACCACCCCAGCATTCTTTTACATGCATAAAGTGCCGTTGAAGCCTTCTTCACCCTCTCCTAAACGTTGAACTTCATTGACAGCTTACTGTATAGGATAATTCCTAGATATTTTGTGCAAGGTTTCTCCTGTAGGGTCACCCCTTCTAACTTAGGCTGGTCCAATTGGGACCTTGTACCTCTTTGTAAACAATACCATATCAGTCTTCTCCGCGTTGGCTTTCAACCCGAAATAAGATGCCCAGGTATGAATATCCCGAAGCACCCGATCCATCTATAAAGGTCATATAGTCGTGTAAATCTTGTAGGTATTTCTTGTTGGAGACGATCGATAACACTTTTCATAACGCGAGAAATTTCACATTCTGTGGAAAGACCAACATCTCTCGCCGAATCTCCGGGCATTTTGCGGCACCTTCTTACGCGTTACACTACAATATCTCATTTTTCACAAAGAGACTTCGCTATTTCTATTGCTTCTTCACATAGAGTGTTTCGAATTCCGGATAGTTAAGTCGCTAATGATTTAAGATCATGATACGCTTCTCTAAAGTCATCTCCGGATCTTGTAATCTGAGCTGCATACGATCAGCCCTCGATAAGACTTCATACCAGAAATGTACTCATGCTATGAAACTAAAATTATAATATTTTGCAACAGAATTTCAGCTTCGCTTCTGATATCATTTGTGGTGTTAGAGTCCTCTTCTAAATGTTCTAAGTGTTCTACTACATTCTCTAACCCATAGATGATAACGCTTTACTGGCGCACATTTTTGGGCGATAAGCCCCACGTACATACAACACGAGCACACCTCTTTAATTTATTTAGTAAAATTGTTACTTTTAATGGTATTTAAAACTATTTTATTTATAAACTGATTATGATTTCTTACATTTTTAGTTTTATGTATACTTAGCTCTTTAGTGAGCCGTTATTAAATTTTTAATTTTTTTTTAAGTTTGCTTATTGTAAAATCTACTACTACTACTACTTAACGTAAGTAAGTTTATTAAGTATTTCATAGGTGTGTTCTTAAAATATATTTATATTTAAAGATTATTTACAACTTTACAACTATCAATTTAATTTTTTTGTATACGATTTTTATGTACAGTTTTTTCAATTTTATTAATTTCATCAAACATTGTTACATTGGTCCATCAATATTCTTTATTATGTAGGGACCTTGATATATATTTCTATGTTATTTCTAGGTTCTGTTTCTACTAAAACTCTATCATTAAGACTAATTTCTAATGGCCTAACCATTTTATCATATAATATGTATAATATATATAAATTTGTTGCCATTTTATGAGCTTTTTGCATTCTATATTTTAGTTCTTTTGTTTAATATTCTACGATATAGATCGGATAAATTTTTTCGTTTTGTAATTCATGTGGCATTGTAGATTTTCTGCCAAATATTAATTCGAAAGGATAAATTTATTGTCAAAAACCGAACTACTTGTAGTATTATGTAAGAATGTAAAGTATTTTAAATATGTAGGTATCCTAATCTGAATACGTTTCATTAAGATATGCACGTAAATATTCGTTAAAGACTATGATTTCTTTCAACAGAGCCAACAGTACGAACAGTTTCATGGTGGTAAGCTGTTGAGAAATCATGATTAATTTTTAGAAGAAGAAGAAGAATAATTCATTTTTCTTTTCCGTTCCTAAATCGGATCTAATGGCTTTCGTTGTAACATATGTTAATATAAAGGTTTCAAAAATAGCACATGCGATAGTTTTGCTGATTTATCTAGTACGGCTACCGTTACCAGGTATTTAGAAAAGTCACAAATCATAGTAACAGCGAACTTGTTACCATAGTTTGATTCTGGAAGTGAACCTATTGTATCGACAGTTACTATGTCAAATGGTTTACAGGGTGTTGGAGTAAGGACAAGATTTTCCTTTGTTTTGGGTCTCACTAATTTAAAAGCATTTATTGCAATTTTTACAAATTTCGCTATATCGCGTGTCATGTTCTTCCAGTAATATTTAGTACTTAATTTGGCATATAACCTTTTTGTACCGCAATGACTGTCTAACAGTGGCGCTTCGTGATAAATTGCCATACGTTTTTGTTTCTGTTCATTGTCTGTTACGGTCTCTACAGGGTCCGTCAATATTATTTGTAATGATTTTAAAATTTCATTTGCGCGGATTTTAAAGTTCGTAATTGAAAAATTATTGAAAAATATATCATTGTATGAAAATTTATCATAACGTGTACTTTATTATCGTTAGAAGTCGTATAATTTAAACTTATTTTTTCATTATGTAATTATGTTGTTTATTTTTTGATCGCGTTTTAACGGCTAAACGTGTTTTGTCGAATCTTTAATTTCGTCTATACTAATACGAGAAAGTGCATCAGCCACGAATTTCGATTTTCCTTTAATATTGTGACGAATTTTAGCAAAATTAAGGGATACACCCCGGCCGCCACCGTGGTGTGATGGTATCGTGCTCCGCCTACCACACCGTATGCCATGGGTTCGCACCCCGGGCAAAGCAACATAAAAAATTGGGTTTTGTAAAGAACGTTAAAAATGATTGTGTGTCGAACGCTTGGATAGCAATTTCTGATTTTCTTTATTGACGAAATTGATTACTATTTATACAAAAGTTCTTAGCCTATACATATATACATACTTACATTAATATTTACATACTAGAGGTGCATGACTCAATAGTGAGGAATGGTTTGTCAGCATATTATTATATTGACCTACATATTGTCAATATGATTCCTGTTTGAGCAGTTTGGTATGACGCATTAATACATTGGGCGACTTGGCAATGCGAATGAACTCATGGTAGTTATCTGGGTCAATGAACGTATATTTGTAATGTTAAGCGTGTTTGAAGTGAGGTGAATTCCACGAGATACTACACCATCGGCCTTTTAAGTTATCGCGCCTTACATTTATTATTTATTTATATAATTTTATGCTTAATTATAGACGGTCACTCTAATGTCACTGTGATAAGTGTGCCGTGTTGTTTCATTTTACGTTGAATGACCCAGTCGACTTGCTTGGTGTTACCAAAAGAGATTTTTTTTGAATTTAATTGTAATTATTAATTATGTCATAGTGGTAACTTGATATTATGAGTATATGCTTTTCCTATTTTTGTTTTTATGGGTTTGCATTTGCTTTACATACAGTGCCCGTTATGCTGATTCTCGCTTTTTCATAATAAGCTGACTTTTGCTATTTTTTTTTGTGTATTTACTATGATGAGTAATTTTTTTTTGCACAGCCGACCCTTAAGAGCGTCGACTCCCTTAAAAATCGGCATGTGTTTACAAATTATTATGAAGTAACTGTAACTTGATGCCAATATGACTTTATGTTTGTTTTTTTGTTTTTGCTTGTTTACATTTTTAATGACGAGCAAATTGGAATGTCTATAGTGTGATTGTTTTGGTTTTTTTTTCAAATCATTTGGGTTACTAGCAAATGTTCTATACTGTGCCATGTAATATGTTCTATACCGGTTTAAACCTATTCTTATGTATTATATGTGTGGGTTGAAGTAAAAATATTTTCTATTACTATATTCAACTCTAAAGAAAATATTTTCCTATTACTATTTTCTATTCTACCTGTGGCTAAATAAAAATATTTTTCCTAAAATTATGACTTCTCTAAAAAACTAGGTTTTCCTAACTGAAACAGGGCATACTTATATCTATTTCTCTATTATTATATTTCTAACTTTAATTATTTCTATTAAATAACGATTTTCGTTGTTATTTTATTTTGTTAGGGTTTTATTGAATTTAGTGTATAACAAAAATCTGTAGCTAATTGTGCAGGAATTTTGGAGCTGTGGTTGACGGAAGAGCAAGGTAGTTTATATTAATAGTATTAGTTCGGCTAATGGGTAGGCGGAAGGTACAGTGGATGCAAAAATTTTTGTATCTCTTTTTTTTGTATTTTCCAGCAATATATTTTTGGTCTTTTACGTCATGCGATTTCTGCGGCGGCCACCAAGACAGAATCGTCATGATATTAATGAAGAATTATTTAATTTTTAACCGGGATTTGTCACTTTCACTACCTCTAGGGTTAGTGCAATTATTAGATCTTGTAGAACTTGGGTACCTTTTTATTATTTTTAAATTTGCCTACTGCAGTAAATATTCAATTAATTTTTCACCAATTTGTCCCTCAGGACAACTGTGTTTCCTTATAAATTTCAAGTCCTGGATTGCCGGCATTTCTTGTATGCCTGGTCGAATATTGTCCTAAGTCAATAACTTCCTCAACAATCTGGTTGCTTGATAATTTTTCTACGCTAACATTTTTTCTATCCTAAGATGAAAATGAGCGTGACTAGTCTTTTGTTGCAAATTTATATATGCGCTTCACATATATTTTTATAGGTTCTCTTTGTGACTTTTTCTTCATTTTTCTTTTGTTCTTATTGGCTGGTTTTTTAGTATTATTATTATTTTTTTTTGTTGCTTCGTTTTTGCCTATTTCCACTGTTCTAGAATTTCCTATTGCTTCGTGAACATCTTTGTCAGGAGCATTTAAAGGAATCATGCAAATTTTTTGATTTGCTGTTCGCTTTAGGCAGGGCTGCCTTTACTGTCGATAGTGATATTTTTATATTTACTATTTGAGATTTACTTGAATTGTTTATTGCTCTTCCTCAGCTTTGAGTTTGGTAATTTGGGTAGAGAAAAAAAAATTTAGACGCGCTGTTGCACGTTATTCAATTACCTATACTTAAATTTCAGGTATTTTCTGATTATAGTGGCTATTGTAATGACAATAGCCCGACCACGCAAATCATTGCGCCTAGCCCAACATCTGGAATGTTTGGGGTGTTTTTTGTGTCTACCTCGGCTGGTGGTTCGTATTTAACCATTTTATTTTCTGATGCTTCAGAACTTTCCTTTCCTACTTCGTAGCCAGCTATGGCTATTATAATGCCTTGGGCTATTTTTGTCCACCAATACATTTCGTTTTAGTTCAATTTACAAAATATTTTAAAAATTAATTTTTATGCCATTTTGCTGATTTGTTTTTTCCTTATTTAATTAACATTATAGAAACTATTGTATAAATTTGTTTCTAAAATTTTTGATTTTCTTAAAAAAAGTTTTTCTTTGAATTTATTTTACAAAGTGTTGTTTAAAATTAAATTTTATGTTATTATTTTTTTTTCTACGCCACGTTGGGCTTCAATCTTTTTCTCTATTTTTAGTTAGTTTGTGCCATCTCAAGGCAGACATCAAACTTTTGGAAAAGAATTTGTTCATCCTACCATATTTAAAAAAATTCCTAAGCAAGAACGAAGTTTTTTGCTCATAGTTAGCGTCCCTGAGGCCGCTCAATTGATTCTAAAAAATTTTAATATACTTAAACATTTATAACTCCTAGCTGCCAGTCTAATGTTGTTTGCTGTAGATTTTTGCTGTTGATCAGGATTTCCTATTCCACCTCGCTTATGGTTTTATTGGTCAGTCATCCTTATTCCACCTCGCTTATACTTTTATTTGGCAAGTCATCCTTATTCCACCTCGCATTATGCTTTTATTTGGTCAGTCATCCTTATTGCCGATCAGAATGTTGTTTAATTTTCTTTGCAGTTAACTTCGATTTTAATTTGCTCAAATCCTTATAACTGATGATGGTAACAATTTTCTGGAAGTCCTCTTTGTTAGCGCAATATGTCGCCTTCCTTTGTATCCTGTTCGGTTCAGGACTACTTAATTTTTATCTTTAGTTTGGCAGGACCTTTAGTCCTGTCTTTAAAATCTTGGCAGTTAGCGTACTGTTTGTTGAGATGGCAGGACCTCTGTTCAGCAAGATCTAGCGATTTTGCTTATGAGCAGATTTTCAGCTAATTGAAGATCAGGCTGGCAGGATCTTCCTCCAACTAGATTTTTTGGCAGTTTTGCCAATTCTAATCTAGTCTGGCAGGATCGCCATGTAAAGAAATCGAATCCTGCTTACGAAAGGCTCCTCTGACCAGCTAGATCTTTAGCAGTTTTGCTAATTCTGATCTAGACTGGCAGGATCGCCATGTAAAAACGTTAAAAATGATTGTGTGTCGAACGTTTGGATAGCAATTCTGTTCTTCTTTATTGACGAAATTGATTACTATTTAAACAAAAGTTCTTAGCCTATACATATATACATACTTACATTAATATTTATATACTAGAGGTGCATGACTCAATAGTGAGGAATAGTTTGTCAGCAAATTATTATATTGACCTACATATTGTCAATATGATTCCTGCTTGAGCAGTTTGGTATGACGCGTTAATACATTGGGCGACTGGCAAATGCGAATGAACTCGTGGTAGTTATCTGGGTCAGTGAACGTATATTTGTAATGTTCAGCGTGTTTGAAGTGAGGTGAATTCCACGCGGTACTACAGTTTTCAATTACAAGAAAATTTTTGTAAGCGGATTCGCCCCTCGGCAGTGTTTGGCAAGCACTCCGAGTGTATTTCTGCCATGAAAAGCTCTAAGTGAAAATTCATCTGCCTTGTAGATGCCGTTCGGAGTCGGCATAAAACATGTAGGTCCCCGTCCGGTCAATTTGTAAGGAAAATCAAGAGGAGCACGACGCAAATTGGAAGAGAAGCTTGGCCTTAGATCTCTTCGGAGGTTATCGCGCCTTACATTAATTTTTATTTTATTTTTTAAGGAATACTATCATCTCTAAGCCGATACTAAGCAGTGACTTGTATGTTCATAAACAAATCAACCATTATGTCTAAAATATGTACATGCCAGCAGCGGAGAGATGCTTACAAAAGTATGCAATCATCAGCAAATTATTCTCACACATTACACATGCATATATCTGAGATGCTCACAAAAGTAGGCAATTATTTGTGCAAGTATCACTCACATATACACGCGCTTATGAGAAGCTATAAAACGTAAATATGTAGTTTATAGCTGGTGACTTTATAGCTGGTAAAAAAGTAGTAAATTCTAAAAAATTGAAACCCCAAAAAATATGCCAACGAGGAAACCGAAGAGTATAAAGCAGCACCAGCTGAGGCACGACCAACCAGTTTGATTTAAGCAAGCTATTGGTATGAAGTATCAGTGTTATTGTGAAGTACATTAATAAAGGTCATTTTTTATTATTGAATATTGGAGTTATTTATTCAACAGTTTAGCGATACGAACGTTAGTAAAAGGTTGGAAATAAGCGGAGTTTCACTAAATTTGTTACAACTGGTGTCAGAAGAGGAAGAAATAGGAAGAGTACAAACAGAACAGTTATGAAACATTGATGGCCGCTGTCGAGAGACGTTATGGAAGCGAGCATAGAAAACAGATATACCAAATTGAGTTGCAAAACCGTTACCAAAAAGCGAATGAGACTTTGCAGGAGTTTGATTTGGATGTTAAAAGATCGGCTCATCTCGCAAATGCAGACGAACCAGTGGAAATACACCGAGAGGGGTTAAATTCAGAGCTTTATAAATGGAATACGGGATGCCGAATCGAAACGAGCTACATAATCGAACCCAAGGCCAACATTTGCTGCAACGGTATCCCATGCACTGACTCAGGAAACTGCCTCACTTTTAAGTAAGCCAGCGTACAAAGCCCATCGTGTGGAAGTAGAAAGGCCAGATTGGGTGGACACAATTTGGAAGCACTGAAGGGATCACACAGAAAAACTCTGGAGTTATGAAATGTTTCAAGAGCGGCAACCCATGCCACATTGCACGTCATTGCAGCACCGATCCTAATAGTTCCAACAATGTGGGTGGATGTAAACGCAGAGCTGAAGGAGATGAGCAAATCTCCAAGTACACTCAATCGTTAAACTAAAGCGAGTCAGCTACAAGGGGCGACAGCTGGCTCCCTTAATTGAATACCCCACAATCTCTATCTCGCAAATTGGAAGAAGGTCAAACAATGTTATTGTCGGAGGACATGTGGATGGAAAGGAACGTTTACTGACTGTAGATACGGGGTGCATCTCATTCCATCATTCGAGCGGATTTAGTCAAGAAGAAGATAAGACCATTGCATGGAGCAAAATTGCGTACAGCCACGGGAGAAGACACCACGGTTCTAGGAGAAGTAGCATGTTAAGTCGCAATTGGGAACATCACGGTAGTACACAATTTTATAGTGGCAGGATTGTTGATGACATCATAATTGGAGTGGACTTCTTAATCGACCAAGGCATCAAGATCGACATGCAAAGCAAGACGATGCGATATAAGAACATGGATGTGCACTTAATTTCGGCTACGAGAGTGACTACAGCAGTAAACGAGTGCTGGTGGAAGAGAGTCAGCAAATACCACCAAAATCAGAAGCAGTCATCTGGGCAAAGGTTGATGGAGATTGTGGGACAAAACAAATTGTGGGTTGTCGAAGCAGCAAACAAATCAGCATCGAACGTACTTGTAGGAAAAACCGTGGCTATGACAAAACAAGATGGACGTATTCCGGTAAGAGTACTCAATGAGCTCAAGTCACCACTCCAACTGACCCAAAGGAGCTATATTGGGAAGATGCCAAGAGGCTGAAGTAGTTATTAACTGTGAACAGCTCCAGGAACACGTTCGACTAGTAATACTGATCTTTCAAACTGGCTTCAAGGCATGGACGGAGGGGCTAGAGGAAGAATATCAGAGTAAGGCAAAACAACTGCTCCTAAAGTACGCCAACATATTTGACCAAGATGGCTCCAAATCAGGCCGAACCAACGTTGTGAAACATCAAATTGGCACTGCGGATGCGAGGCCGAGCCGTCAAGCTCCACGTAGTGTTCCACTGGCGAAGCGGGAAGTTGTGAGGCAAATCATACAAGAAATGGGCGACAGCGGCGTCATCGAACCATTAGTTAGTCCATGGAGCTCACCGGTAGTATTTGTAAAGAAGAAGGATGGAAAATGAGGTTTTTCGTGGACTACCGGAAGTTGAATGACGTTACGAAAAAGGATAGCTACCCATTGCCAAGAATTGACAACACACTGGACTCGCTCTCTGGTACGAAATGGTTTTCCATACTGGCTTGAAAAGTGGCTGCTGGCAAGTGGAGGTGAAGGAGGAAGACAAAGAGAAAATAGCCTTCAGCGTCGGACATGGTCTTTGGTAATTTACAGTAATGCCTTTTAGACTTTGTAATGCACCAGCTACTTTTGAGAGACTCATGGATCAGGTATTGAAAGGACTACATTGGAAAAGATGCTTGGTGTACCTGGACGATATCATCGTATTGGGCAAGAACTTTGATGAAACATCTTAAAAACTTGGAAGAAGTTTTCCAGAGAATAGCTGGTCTGAAACTAAGTCCCAAAAAGTGTGCGCTGTTTAAAAAGGAAGTAAATTATTAGGTCACAAGGTAACGACAGAGGGCATCTGCACTGCGAACGAAAAGATAGAGGCTATAAAGGATTGCCCAAGACCACAGAACCTAAATGAATTGAGAAGTTTCCTTGGGGTGTGCACATATTACCGCGATTTGTACAAAATTTTGCCAGCGTAGCCATAGCCTCCACGAGCTTACTAGAAAAAGTAAAGCTTTTGAATGGAAGAAGGAGCAAGAAGTGGCTTTCCAAACATTGAAAGAGCGTTTGTGCACTGCCCATTGTTGGCATATCCGATTTCAGGAGCAACATTTATTCTAGATACAGATGCGAGAGGATATGCTATAGGAGGCGTTTTATCACAAATGGTCGATGGACAGGAGAAGTAGTTGCATATTACAGCCGTTCAATTGGAAAACCAGAGAGGAACTACTGCGTTACACGGAGAGAGCTGTGGTATTGGTAGAGTTATTAAACATTTCACAAATACCTTACGGCAGTCGCGTCAGGACAGGTCACGCAGCGTTGAAATGGCTTCTGCGGTTCCGTAATCCAGAAGGACAATTGGCACGGTGGATCGAGCGGCTACAAAGCTATGACTTTTCCATTGAGCATCGAAAAGGTAGTACCCATGGAAATGCTGATGCAATGTCACGAGGACCATGTAGTTTGGAATGCAAGCCCCTGTTCAAAGGCCGAGGCTAAAGAAACATGTAGACGATGACTATAACATGTACGGATGAATGGGACAAGGAACAACTAAGGAAGTGTCAGCTAGAAGATACAGATCTGTCACATGTTATGCAAGTGCACGAACGAAACGAAAGACCAAAAGAGAGGAGATGTCAGCAGAGAGTCCCATTGCGAAGTCATATTGGGCACAGTGGAACAGTTTAGAATTGATATTCGGTTGCTTGCACTGAGTATGGGAGAGTGAGGATGGTCAATGCAAGAAGAAACTGATAGTTGTTCCCTAGAAAGAGGATTCCTGACGTGCTCAGCGAGCTGCATAATGGTCCAAGCGTAGGTCATCTTGGAATCACGAAGACGCTCGAGAAGATTAAACAGAGATTCTATTGGGTTGGTTGCCGTCAGTTGGTCACTGAGCGGATTGCGAACTGCGAGGTTTGCAGCAGAGCGAAAGGGCCCAAAGCCCGAAGTCATAGCCAGATGAAGCAATATAACTCAGGTACGCCATTTGAAAGGATCGCTATGGATGTCGCAGGTCCATTTCCTACTAGCAACTGCTGAAACAAATATGTACTGGTGGTTATGGATTATTTCAGCAAATGGCCAAAGGTATGGCCCAATCCCAAATCAAGAAGCGGAAACAGTAGCAGAAGTGTTTATAAACAATTGGGTTGCAAGGTATGGTGTACCAATGGAGTTACATTCTGACCAAGGCAGGAATTTCGAATCAGCTGTGTTCGAGGAAATGTGTAAATCATTGAGCATTCGAAAACCACGGACAACTGCATTGCTTCCTCAGTCCGATAGTATGGTGGAACGATTCAATAGAACATTGGAGGACCACTTAAGGAAAGTAGTGGTAAAGTTCCATAAAGAGTGGGATATCTGCATAACATTATTCTTGATGGCGTACCGATAAGCAGTGCATAAGACAATGGGCCAAACCCCTGCAAAAGTAATTTTTGGCAATGACCTTCGATTGCCAGCTGATTTGAAGTTTAGGATAGATGCCGATGAGGAGAAAAATGTCAAGAAATCCACTGGTGTTTTGGAAGAAGAGCTGAGAGAAATACACTATCTGATAAGGCAACGAACAAAGATTATGAGTGACAAGATGAAAGCCAGATACGATGAAGCAATTAATTCGTAAGGTTTTCAGGGAGGAGATTTGGTGCTGTTTATACAACCCACAACGGAAAAAAGGTTTGTCACCGAAATTGCAGTGTAACTGATCAACGATGTAGTTTACGGCATACAAACCATTGGTAAACCACGAACCAGAATAAAAGTGGTTCATCTGAAAAGCTGGCGGCGTTTAGGTTGGGAAATTTGTCTTAGGTGGAGGGCAGTGTGAAAAATATTAGAAACACTAAGGTATACTATCATCTCTAAGCCGATATAAGCACTGAATTGTATGTACATAAAACAATCAATCATTATGTTGTTGCGGACACCTTGTGGGCTTAAGCCAGAATACGATCTGGCAACTTCTCCACTTTCGGGCCGTGTCAAGAATGAGAGCTGTCAGGCGCCAACCACAGCCAACTCTCTCTCATTGCCGTTTCCGCTTTTTTCGTCGGGGATTCAGACAGCGCGGTCACACATAACCTGGCAAAGGGAAAAATCAAGGCACAGCAAGAAATCCGCTCGCATCGAATAAAAGAAGCGGCAAGTTCAGGCACACCAGCGGCTTGTCGAGAACGATAACCAGCGACACAGGGATTCATGCGATCATTTCAGATCGCGGCCATACGACAAAATAAATCAGCAGCGGGTAGGTAAATGCCTTGTGAGTAAAAAAACAGAAATAACCAAGATGTCGTCGCTAGGTAGTGTCGGGCGACGTCCTCAACGGGACAGTGGCGCCACGCCGACGATTTTTGTAGTTGGCACTGTAGAGGTGCGCAGCCAAGCAAACGCACCCACGCCATCCACGAGCACGGGCAGCAATATAAGGCCGCTATTGCAATATAAGGCCGCCACATGTCACAACAACTCATTGCATGACGACAGAGACATCGCCGTGGCACACCACCTCATCGCGACCGTAACCATCGAGGCGAAGGCGCAGAATATACCCCATAATCGCCACAACCGTCACCACCACTGCATGGCGAAACCCCGCCATTGCCACGACCAACAGCACTAAACGCACCCGAACAACAGTGGATGCGCCACCCGCATCTCTGGGCGCCAGCGCAACGAACTTGGGAAAAACGCAAGGAATCAGGTTTCGTAGGATAAGTGTAGAGGGGTAGTGAACGAATATAGCACGTTGAGCGGGTTTAGAGCGGGATATATATATAGACACGTGGGTGCTGCACCCGAACAAGCAGGGTAGAGTTAAACGGGGCGGGAAAACTGCGTGGGCGTGCATGCCTGTGCACATGTAAATTCAATTGTAATAGTTATTATACAGAAGTTTAAAACTTATTGTGAGAGGACGTGCATGCCTACACATACATAAGTCCGGTTGCATACAAAGAACTTTTATTCCACTTTAATTTGAGATTATTGTGAGGCGTGAGCCTCAGGTCAGCGGTGTCGTAACCTGACTTCCAGGGGGGTAAGGGGCGAATAGAAGGAAAGAAAAAAGAAGGTATGACATAATTGGCGTAATGAAGCCATATCCCACTCACCTGTAACTCAAGACGTCTTGTAATCCAGGAAAGGGGGAATACAAAAAACTGTAATTTAAAGCCTGTCTTGGGCTGTCGCCACCCAACGAGGAGTAGGGGCATTCACCTAGAGGTCATGCCAGACCCACCCTTTCACCATTTTGACCACATATATATCTAATAAATCCACACCTGTATGGAGCTGAGTGGATGTATGTGCGTGTACAAGGGAGGGGGGGCATAAGCCCATGTAAATAACGGAGGGGAGCGTAAACACAGTTGGTGAAACTTATTGAGAGGGGTTGTGGAAACGTACACACCCATTCACACACTAGGTCCTTAGTGATATACAAGTCACACATACATATAAATGAACATACATATACTCATTGCCTAGGTTAAGCAAACGCAAGAATAGATAGGTGTTTGAACCGAGCTCATTGTTAAATGTAAGCATGTCAAGGGCAGACGGCTTAATTAAATGGATTATAAATTGAAATGTTCATGTCTGAACTTGTGGTCTACAGCAAAAAGAAGACAACAACAATATTGCCACTGCCGACCAAGGAAGGGTGGGTATAGAGTGGGCGGCCAAGCAACATCTTTGGCCAAGTGGGGGATTACATGGGGTGGACCGATGGGGGAAACGGAGCAGTGATGGGTAATAAGGGGGGGGGGCAGGATGAGTGGAGGGATTGGTACGATTTTTTTTCTTGTATGGTGCGGTGCATGGTAAGGGTGGCGCAAGAACCACCCCACAGTCCGGCGAGCTAGCTCGTGCAAAAACGCAAGCGTACCGCGCTGAACCCGACATGCCAAGTGGGTGGGAGTGAGGGAGTGGGTTGGCCCGGGAGTTTAGATTCACTCCACCGCTGGATGGAAACCGTACGTAACAATGTCTACACATATGTACGTGCAAGCAGCGGAGGGATGCTCACAAAGTATGCAATCATCAGCAAAGTAATTCTCACACATACACATGCATATATCTGTGATGCTCACAAAAGTAGAAATCATTTGTCATTGTATCACTCACATATACACGCGCATATGAGAAGCTATAAACGTGCATCTGCAGTTTATAGCTGGTGAGTTTATAGCTGGTAAACAAGTAGTAAATTCTAGAAACTGAAACGCCTAGAAATATGCCAACGAGGAAACCGAAGAGTTTAAACAGCACCAGCTGAGGCACGACCAATAATTTGATTTAAGCAAGCTATTGGTTGTGAAGTATCAGTGTTATTGTGAAGTACATTAATAAGGTCATTTTGCATTATTGAATATTGGAGTTATTTGTTCAACAGTTTAGCGATACGAACGTTAGTAGAAGATTGGAAATAAGCGGAGTTTCACTAAATTGTTACAATATATTCAATTGTAAAGTTGTATTCAGATAAATCTAATCTGATTCTAGAGAGTTTCGAGGAAGAATATTTCATATTAAATAGATAAACTAATGGTATATGGTCTGATTTTACCGTGAAATTTGAACCGTAAACATACGGCCAAAAATGTTTAATAGCAAAATGTATTGCTAAAAGTTCTAACTCTATGATTCCTTTTTCTGTTCGGCTTTATTGAAAGATTTTGATGCGAAGCAAACCGGTAAATCATTATCTCCATGTTTTTGGCTTAATATAGCGCAACAACCACTCTTAGAAGCATCTAAAGTGATAATAAATTCTTTTGAAAAAATCAGGGTATTGTAAAAGTTGAGGAGACATTAATGAAAATCTTAGTTTTTCGAAAGCATCTTCGCAATAATCATCCCAAACAAATTCAACTTCTTTCCGATTTAAAGGGGCTGTCAGTGACGCGAAGTTAGGTATAAAACGCCTATAATAACACTGGATCACAAATTCCAATTTTTCTCTGCACCAGAGACGCTATTATGAAATTCCTATGTAAAATCATCCCCTGATTCCGAAAATCAAGGTTATTTTTAATTCTATGGTAACGTTTTTGGGATATTTTCGAATTACCGTTTAATTGGGTCCACTTAATCATATATATCTCAAAAACGAATTGTGCAATTCCAAAACGGTTTGAAGCTAATTATGGTTGAAAGATAATCAAATTTGCTATAAACTGTGCATATAATACTTTTTGCTAGGCCCTGCAGATTCAAAGATAACGCACAATCATTACGGATTTTTCCATTTTTTTTGTAAAATATAAAAAAAATTGTACTTTGCGAGGAAGGATCTCGAAAACTTTTTTTTTGCAGACTATTTTTTCTTAAGCTCTGTTATTACATAAGCTTTCATTCAACAAAATCGATGGACTAATACAAAAGTTATAAGCATTCAAGTAAATATATCCATTTAATACTTAAGTACCCTATGTGTTACATATGTGTTAGTATTCGTATATCAGTTAGTTAGCAGGTAGATTTTCGAAGGGTTATTAGATACAAAAAACTGTTAGTGTCGTTTTCTCAAACCCAGGTACATTTCAAGCAAGAGCATATTTTTAAGGCAGGTAGTGTTTTCTTTGTAGAACTAGGGAACCTTTTTGTCTAGGTAGGCTTGAATTTTTACTTGATCTAAGTATAAATAATAGTACATGCGCCTTGTTCCTTCATAATATCTGCAAGGCTCGCCGGATACTGTTCAGTTTATAATTGCAGTTTATAACCCGTCATTTACTTAAAAATATAATATGAATAAAAGGGCACGAGAGTTTGAGTGTACAAATGATCCAAATATGCTCTGTTTCATCTGCGGTCAATATATCGTTAAAAGGATGCGACGTGTGTTTTCAAATCCTTTGAAAGTTACATACTATAAGTATTTTGGAATTGAGCCTAGGTTAGGTTAGGTTGAACTGGCCGGTCCATGAGGACCTCGCATAGTCTGATTGAGTCCGTAGTGTTACCAGAAGTTTGTTTTAACGACCAAATTGAAAAACCCTATCAAAAACCAGGAGCTATGTTATAAAATAACTCCGTCCTCTTGGCAAATACTAGAAGCTTACTAGGATTTAAGCCACTTGCTGCTTCTAGATCTGAAAGCTGTATCACTCCTAATAGCTGGAGTCTTAGCCTGGCAAACGCAGGGCAAGAGCACAGAACATGCTCGATCGTTTCCTCCACCAGCCCTCTTTCCTACATCTGCTATCACTGACCAAGCTTAATTTAAATGCATGTGACGCCAGAAGGCAGTGTCCAGTCAGAATACCCGCCATGAGTCTACAGTCCTCTCTTTTTAATGATAGAAGCAACTTTGTTAGTCTAAGGTTGTAAGACCTGCACATAATCTTCGACACTTTACAGCTCGGCGCTTGAACCCACGCTTTCCTGCTTGGTCGATCATGTGCACCTCTCGTCTTCGCTAATTTCGCCCAGTCTAATTGGGACGTCTACGGAGCAAGCTTCAAGGGATGCGCCCTTTTTAGCTAGTTCATCCGGTTTTTCATTCCCATCTATTCCCATATGCCCTGGGACCCAATATAGATGTATGCTTCTCCCTGCCCCGATTCTCTCCAGGGACTGCTTACACTCTAACACGCATTTAGATGCTGTGCTATGCGAGATTATTGCCTTAATTGAAGCTTGACTGTCAATATAAAAGTTAACACGATTGCAGCTTGGGCTATTTTCTAAAAAGGTTTCTACTGCTTTGGTAACGGCTTGTTTTCAGGGCTCCCGTAACACTAAGCATTGATAGTCTGCATACCCCTTCTAATTTTTTGAGGTAGGTTGCTTTTTGTGTGGCTTTCCACCAAACAGGAACTCCATAGTATAGGATAGGGCTTACAATCGCTGTAAAAACACAATGAGAAAGAGAGGGCGATAAGTCCCACGTACACCCCAGCATTCTTTCACATGCATAAAGTGCCGTTGAAGCCTTCTTCACCCTCTCCACCACGTTGATCTTCCATGACAGCTTACTGTCTAGGATGATTCCTAGATACTTTGTGCAATATTTCTCCTGTAGGGTCACCCCTCCTAATTTAGGCCCGATCCAATTTGGGATCTGGTACCTCTTTGTAAACAAGACCATATCCGTCTTATCCGCGCTGACTTTCAACCCGACATTTGATGCCCAGGTATGAATATCCCGAAGCGCCCGATCCATCAAAGAGCTAATCGTTGGAAGGCACTTTCCACTTATGACAATTGCAACGTCATCCACTTAAGCCCTTAGTTTTACGGGTCCCTCATCAAATGGCCTGAGCAGTTGGTTGATGACCAGCGTCCACAGCAGAGGTGATAGCACCGCTCCCTGCGGCGTTCCCCTGTCCACTGATTTCTTGGCCTCGTACAATCCCCATTGTGATGTAATCTTTCTGCAATTTAACATGCAGCCGATCCATCTGGTTAAGGCTGGATGTACTTTAATGTAATTAAGACAATCTATAATCGCCCATTTAGAAACATTATGAAAGCCCCGGCAATGTCTAAGAAGACTCCTAGAGCCTATTCCTTACATTCCAGGGTTTTCTCTAAGCTTATTACCGCCCTATGCAATGCGGTGTCTACCGACTTGCCTTTGGTGTACGCATGTTTTGTTGTGGAGAGCAGCTTTTCATCCACGTTGGACTTTATGTACACATCTATCAGCCTCTCAAAGGTTTTGAGCAGAAATGATGTTAAGCTAATGGGTATATAATCTTTAGAATGCACGTGACCGACCTTCCCCGCCTTTGGTAGGAAAGCTACAAGAGCATTTCTCCAAGAGTGCGATACATGATTCAGTCTTATGCACCCATCGAATATTATTTTAAGCCATTCCAGGACCACCCTACTTGAAACTTGTAGCATGGCCAGGAATATACCATCTGTGCCCGGCGAGTTAAACTTAGAAAACGTCTTCACTGCCCATTCGATCTTGGTATCGGCCACCAAGCCGGCACTTCCCGCTCCATGATCGAAGTGTGAGTGCTGTCTGCTGGCTCTTCTAAACCATCTCCATATGGGAAATGTGTATCGATAAGCACCTCAAGGGATTCCTCACTATTACGTGACTATTCCCCCTTCTCTTTCTTTATTAGTCCCTGCACTATATTTCCCCTTGCTAGGACTTTTCTCAACCGTGCTGTTTTGCTGGAACACTCTAGGTCCGTACAGAAGCTTTTCCATGAGATTCTCTTCGCTCTGGAATTTCACGCTTGTAGATCCTCAGTAGTTCCCTGTACTCGTCCCGACACGCTTCGCTTTCCGCGGTCTCTGCTAGCTTAAACATTTCTTTTACCTGTCTTCTTAGAAGACTCAGCTTATTGCTCCACCATGGCGGCTTTGCTTTTCCTCTGAATCTTCTTAGAGGGCAAGCTTTGTTATATGCAGTCATAAGCGTCCTTGTTAGGAATGCATTAGACTTCTCAAGTTCTTCCACATTGGCAACCTCTTTGGGTTGTCCCAGTTTCGTTTCTGCCTGTTTTTGGAATTTAGTCCAGTTTGTTGACCTAGGGTTTCTAAAGGTTCCTCCCTTCTCTACCCTCTTTAGGGGGACGCTAAAGCTGATATACGCATGGTCGAAGAAGGATGGTCTATCATGAACCATCCAATCGTACCTTGATATATCACGTTCGGAGCTCAGTGTAATATCCAAAACCTTGCTGGATGTTAAACCAATGTATGTAGGGACATTTCCTCTGTTGGCTATCTGCAAATTGGTTTGCAGGATGTAACAAAATAGAGATTCGCCCCTCTGTTGTTGTTGTAGCGATAAGGTTGCTCCCCGAAGGCTTTGGGGAATGTTATCGATGTGATGGTCCTTTGCCGGATACAGATCCCGTAAGCTCCGGTACCACAGCACCATTGAGATGCTAGCCCGATCATCTCGGGAACGATTTATGTGGCAACATTAAAACTTCAGGCCAACCCCTCCCTCCCCACCCCAAGTTCCATAAGGAGCTTGGGGTCGCCAAAGCCCCGTCTGTTAGTGCAACAGGATTCGCCGTGGATAGATGAGGTTGACAATTGGGTTTGGAGAAGCTATATATTGCGCTGGCAACCTGAAGAGTTGCGCTACACAGCCCCTTGAATCCGGTATTTTAGTCACCTCTTACGACAGGCATATCTACCGCGGGTATATTCTGACCCCCTAACCCGCTGGGTCAGATTCGCCTTTCTCGTTCGTACCTGCTCCTCCCACGCATTGTGGTACGCATTTGTATCCGTGCCTATGAACAACCGCCCTTTGCGCCCTGCTTCGTCCTGTACTAGCCTCTTGCAATCCATCGGTGGAACTTCCGCAGCATGGGCCATGTAGCAGGATGCCAGGATAAGTGCCTGCTTATTCCTTTGCTCAACGGCTACACTACGAGGTCCTCAGTAGTGTACTTAGGCAGCATATATGAATGCAGCTGTTTCCTTACCATTACTACAGCTCGCACCCGTCCTTCGTTTGCGCATAGTAAACGCCAAATCGGCGCGCGCTAAGTCCAGAAACCTTTCCTCCCGATGAGAGCCACGGCTTATGGATCAGCGCCGCGTCAATGAACCCTCCTCAAGGGTTAGGAGGAGTTCGCTCGACGCCACTTTACTGTGTTGGAGGTTTATCTGTAGGACTCGCAGCACCATTATGCTATTTGTCCCACTCTAGCACTTTCGTCGTGACGTCGTCGTTCTCCCCTTGCCCTTTGGTTTAGAGTGTGTGACGGACTTTTCCTTGCGCCGGGGTATGCTCAGTCCGTCCAGGATCGCTGTGGGAATAGAGAAAAATCCCTATCGTCTACTTTTAAAGAGAAAGATCCCGTTTGTTGTTAAAAAAAAACGTTATAAACTCTTTATTCCAAAATATCCAAACTACCCTTAAAGCTATGGCGACGGAGGTGGGAAACCACCGTCGGTTCTACGCCGATGGGGTTGGGAAAACCCCCACCGGGACTACGCTTAAACTAAAAATCTCAGACTACTTCGTAAAGAAAGCGGAGGTGGAGAACCACCACTTCCTCCCAGTCGGTGGAGTTGGTAAAACCCCACCGAGTATATAGCTTAAGAATACCCTGCTCTTCCTGAAGGTTGCGGAAGTGGAAAAACCACCACAATCCCTCTAACGATGGGGTTGGAAAAACCCCCAAAGTTGCTAAAATAAAGAACTCTTGAGATGGAAAAATCCCAGGAGTCCCATTCACCGCTAAACAAGGCGTTAGCAGGCTACTATACCTAGCTGGCTACTGTCTAAATTCGCGAAATTTGTCGCCCTTTTATACTTGTCCACGCGCAGGTGGACAGTTATCCTGCAACAATAAATTGTACTTATTGTATGTATTTATTTAAGGTACCTTACATTTAACTGTATTATTCTACCCATATATCGCATTATAAATATTTATCTCTAAATTGCGTATGTAAAAATTCCTCTTGTACTCCCCCCCTAACATGTGAGTTCGTTGGTACGCATATCCAGTTAGCTAGCATAGTTACTCTTGATTTCTCTCTGCTGCCTGCTTATTGGGTCTTGTTGTTGTCTGCGAGTTGGTTGCCCTTCGTAGGTAACTTGTGTCTAGTACCCACGCTGTGTTGTTGGTATGCTAACGTGACGTCTTCCTAGTACATTGCATTTTTTTCGTTTCCTCTTTGTGCGGTGTCCGCCCTGACGGTTCGCTTCAATGCCTGCTGTGCTTGGTCGCAATGGCTTGGTATACGCATGTTTGTACGTTTTGGTGTTCTTGCAATGGGAGCTTATGTGTGTTGCTTATTGCATTGCTGTATTCCCAGCATTATTTAAAATTCCAGCCGGTTGTGGGTTATCTATGGAAATTATAATGTTCAACCAAAATATTTACCGTATGCGGGCAGAGACAATTATTTAAACGAAGAAATTAGATGTTGTCATGAATATTTATATGTATATTAGGGTGATTCAAAAATGATTATTTTGTATGTGTAAATTTAATTTATATAATTCAGTTTTGTATGTTTTACATGCTATATGTATAAACTCATTGCAATTCAAGTAGGCTTTATACATGTTTAATAAGTTTCGATAAATATTTGTAGGTTCGAATGTGTGGGCTCCAAAGCCGGTGGATTTGGGTCCTCACACTATCCCCTCACCAGCCGTAAGAAGGGTTACCGTTACCAGGCCGGTCATAGTGATTCTCACTCGGTACGTGTGACCGTCTATGTTCCGATGGAACGTCCTCTTCCGCAACTTCGTCCGTACTACCTGTACGTGCTCCCTGATGTCTCTCGCTAATTCCTCGGGGAGGGGTTCGGCTCCGGTTCGGTTGGCCCATGTCTCGGTCGCCTCCGCTGATGTCTTTTCGAGCCATCTCTCGATAACTGTGAGCACATCCTCACCTTCGCCTGTGTTGCCGTCGTCGGCGGGCTTTACGCTGATATCGCCTTTTGTCGTCGACATGCCGTCACTCGCGTTGAGGCTTAGTACGTCACTGTCGTTGAAGCTGCTGTTGACCTCGTTGGTCAAACGGCTAAATATTTCGTCGTCGTCGTTGTCGTTCGTTGGTGGTCCCATTACCGCCTCCAAGATCCTCCACTTGGTCGGGGGTTCCGTGCTTGCGTTGGCGTCGTATACCCGCATGCAGAGGGTGATGCGCCGCTGGTATTCGACAAACCCCCGGCCTTGTACCTCTTCGTCGGTTTGGCGTATGGAGAACTCGCCCTGTTCTTCGGTGGTGGTTCGTCGCCTTCTTCCTCGCTGTCTGAGGAAATGGGAATTGGGGTAGGGTCCCGGACCACGGCACGCTCCCCTGATATACCCGAACGTTTCCGTGCCCTCACTGTCGGTCTCGCCGTCGTAGGCAACTTCCTCCTCTTCTAGTGGCACTGGGCCCGTCTTATGGTAGCTACTTTCGCTTTCGTTGTAGGTAGCCTCTTCTCCTGTTGGCACTTGGCCCCGTCGTATGGTGGTTGTGCTGGCTTAGGTCCCGCCGGATTCGGGTACGGAGTGAACCGTCCTTAGCACTCTCGGTGGTATAACTTGCGTTGTCGCTTTTATTCATGTTTAGAAACTTTAATCTATTTTCGGCGTTGTGCTCCCTTTTTATAGGAGTCCTCGCGGATCGTCTAACGGCATTATTCCCGGCAGCGCTCATCGTGATTTTCTGTATACGGTGTCTTGTGTTGTCGGATATTTGAATCTCTTTATGTGCTTTGGTTTTCGCTGCCTGTGTGGTCCTGCTGCTGCGGAATGATGATGTACCAATATACGAATGTAAATTCAAAGTTATACGTATATGTACATTAGGGTATTTTCAAAAAAAATATGTCGGTAAATTTGAATTTGAATATTGTAAAATTTGAAAAATGTGGTTTTGCGCGTGGGGCCCAAAGCTGGTGGATTTGGGTCCTCACGTTCTCTCCTCACCTGCCGTAATGCGACTTACTGTCACCATTGTAAAATTCAATTTCTCGTAGCGGTCAATGCTTACATTATTTATAGGGTATTCTCGCGCGATCTGGGTTTTGTTCTAAATGAAATGTTATGCAGAATTCGGTCACCAGGTTATAGCATTGGCTGGCTACGTGGTTGGCGTAGTTCATCGCCGTCAGGATCCCGTTGTCTAGGGTTGGGGCTTGCGCTCGTGCTGTGTGCCGCCAACTCCGGTCTTCATCTACCACCTGTTGGTTGTTGATTATGTCTGCGCGTTCGATTCCGAAATCATTTGCACCTGAATTGGCGAGTGCTAGTGAACCACACGTCGCTACCGTGCTGTAATCCGTCTGATCTTCTTCCGTAACCTGGACTGTTTGTGATGTTGGCGCGCGTGGCGTTGCTCTTACTACGGCCAGTGCTCTGTGTGTTCCTCGGTGGATATCTCGCTGGAATGTTGGTTCGAGGTTCTACTACACGATGCTGATGATGGTGCGTGTTGTGTTGTTGCAATCCTCGTCGGTCGTCTCGTTTGTTCGCCCGATGGGAACTTCGGTGAAGCCTCCCATTCGGGGCTTGGCGGGGCGCTTTTGACTTACCACGTTCGCGGGGTGAAGGTATTCTTCTTTCTGTTTCTGGACTTGCTTCTTCTTCGACTGTCGCTTGATGGTATGCTTTTAGCTCGCTTATATGTGCCGTTCTCTTCTTGCCGTTATGCACCTTGTCTAGCTCGACGATTACGGGCGATACGAAGTTCGTTAGGCGATGAGGCCCACTGTATCTTGGTGCTAACTTTGCTGCGAAATTGTCCACTGCCTTGGACAGCTGATGCTCTTTTACTAGTACCAAGTCGCCCACCGCAGGTTGCCATTGTCTCCTACGTAAATTATAATGCCTTGCCTGCTCCGCTGATGCTTGCTGTTGTCTACGACGTGCCATCTGATATACCTCTCGCATTTTCGCCATCTTTTCACTGAGAGCCACCTTCTCCTCGCCTGTGCGAAGTGTTTGCTCATCGTAGAGGGCGTTGGGGATCCTCGGTTCACTACCTTGTACCACGAATGCTAGACTGTAGCCTTTTGACTCGCATACGCTCGTATTCAGTGCTAGTGTCATCTCTGCAACAACTCATCCCATGTCTTATGCTCCTTCTCAGTGAATTGTGCTATCATCCTCTTGATGTTACGATTCGCTCTCTCCGTCGGGTTCTCTTGCGGTGTGTACGGTGCCGTTAGCTGGTGCTTTATGCCAGCTTCTTGTAAAAACTTCTTGAAATTCCTGCTTGTGAACTGTGCTCCATTGTCTGTGATTAGAATTTTTGGCGCGCCAAATCGGGCCAAAATCCTCTCCCTCATACCTCTGATCACATTCTCCGTCGTCGCCTTCCGTATTGCTATGATCTCTACCCATTTCGAGAATTTATCCACGAAAACTAATGCCATCGTATACCATGCTCCGGGCGAGGGAGTGGTCCAACGAAATCTGCACAAACGGTAGCAAAAGGTTCATCTGAAATCTGCGTTAGCATCTTACCTGCAGCTTGTTGCTGGCTGGGTTTGTAGACTTGGCATGCGTGGCATTGTTGCACGTACTTCCGTACGTCCCTGAACATCCCAGGCCAGTAATACCGCATCATTGCACGCGCGATGGATTTCCGTATCCCCATGTGCCCTGCGCTTGGTGTGTCGTGAATCTCGTTAAGCACTCTTCGCCTCTCCGATTTCGGCACGCATAACTTCCACGGTACCGAATCCTCAGCATCCATTTGACTTCCAATTCGTCTGTATAGTTTTCCTTCCTCTATGACGTATTCGGGAAACTTCTCTGGTGTCTTCGTTACTTCAGCCATCTTTGACGTGTACCACTTGCAACTCAAACTTTCTTCATGTGTCGTAAGGCTACCCAGCTGTTCCTCCAGTGGCTACCTCGACAGTGCATCTGCCCTTCCTATACTGCACGTCGAACGAATACTGCTGTAACTCGAGCGCCCATCTAGCAATCCGGCCTGACGGACTTTCGATCGCGTTCAACCATTTCAAAGCCAATTGATCGGTGATAACCGTGAAATTGTACCCTTCTAAATATGGTCTCATTTTCCTTATTGCCCACACGATTGCTAAACATTCCTTCTCAGTTGGTGAGTAATTCATCTCGGCTTTATTCAGCCGGCGGCTAGCATACGCTATTACTCGCTCTTCGTCATCCAACCCCTGTGTGAGAACTGCTCCGAGACCATAATCGCTCGCGTCCGTCTGTAATCGAAATATTTTCGTAAAATCTGGGCAAGCTAGTGCTGGTGCTTGTATTAGTGCATTCTTCAACGCTTCGAATGCCGCCTGTTGTTCTTCGGACCATTTCCACCTACTTCCCTTCTTCAACATTGACGTCATTGTGTGCGCAACTTGTGAAAAGTCGGGTACGAACCTCCGGTACCAAGAAACTATCCTCAGGGGCCAATAACACGGTCGAGTGCTCGCTGAAACGTAGCCGGAGCGGAATGTAGACCGAACGGCATCACTTTCCATTGATACAACCCTCGGCCGGGCACGGTGAATGCTGTATACTTCTTGCTATCTTCTTCCATCGGGATTTGCCAATAACCATTTTTGAGGTCCAAACTGCCGATAAAACGCGCGCTACGTAGTCTATCCAAGATATGCTGTATTCTTGGGAGTGGGTACGCATCTGGTACTGAGCGAGCGTTGAGCTGCCGATAGTCAACGCAGAGTCTCCATTTGCCGTTCTTCTTCCGGGCTAGAACTATTGGTGCACTGTGTGGGCTGTGAGATGGTTCGATGCAACCCTTCTCTATCAGCTCGTCTACCTCCTTGTTTATGATCTCCTGCATCTTTGCGCTCTTAGGGAAATACCGCTGTTTGATTGGACGGTCATCTCGCATCACTATCTTATGCGTGGCAATGTTGGATACTCCTATCATCTCTTCGAAAATCTGTAATTCACGCTTTAGAAACGTACTCACCGCAACGTCACTCCTCACGTCTTTCTCGATACTTGCGCTACCTTCGTCCTCCATCATGGTTCTACACGTCACCATCTCCTGCGCTCTCGCTTCTGCTCGTAACGTCATTGTTTCGTTGCCACACCTCAGCTCAAATTTAGCCTTTGCCAGATAATCTGTCTCGATCACCACGCTGTCGACTAACCCAGGCAGAACTCACAACTCACTCTGATGCACTTGATCCCCCAGTTTTACCTATGCGTCCACTGCCTCCGCTATCCATGCTGCGCTGCCATCGCCCATCACCACTCGTGTCTGTATCTTCTTGAGCTTCCGTGCGTCTATTTTCGCCGCTGTCTTCTCGCTGATGAAACTTCGTGTCGCCCCCGTATCTACTGACGCCATGACTTCTTCTCCATCCAGGGTTACTGCAGCCAAGATTCGCCCTTGGGTCTGCCTAAATGTACTTACTGAGTACGAGGTTGGGTTTGTTGAGACGCCACCCCTCGATACCAATGGGGTCTCTGCCCGTTTCCCTGCTGTCCACGACAGCAGTCACGCGTTAGTATACCTAGTCGGCCACGCTGCCAGCAGAAATCCCTTCGTTCGTTTCGACACCCATGTGCGTAGTGTCCGCTTTCCCCGCATCGCCTGCATGCGTTCCGTGGATCGATAGGCCCTTGGTATGGTGTCGTCGCATACTCTGGCGTGCTCGCTTGTCGTTGCGCCTCCGTTCTCCGATCTCCTTGCTTCTCATCTGCGTGTATATATTGATAATGCTCGGTTGGCCGTCGCGGCACAAAAGGTTTCGCCGCCGTCCTCAGCGGTTCTTTCTCCGGTATGATGTTCTCGTAGTCCTCGGCCATGCTTACCAGTTCCTTTAGCTGATGAACTCGCTCCGTTTGATGTATAGCTGGTACTCTCGTCGACAATTTCTGTAAATCCGGTTCAGCTTCTGCTCGCCGTTGTAGTCAGCGTGACGCATGACGATAAAACGTAATCTTTAAACTGCTCACCTGCGCGCTGCGTACGCTGACGGATCTCGTCATCTAGCTTCTCGAAATACCTCGAGCTCAGGAAAAATTTTAGAAAGTCCTTCTTGAAGGCTTCCCACTCTTGCCAGTGCCTGTTGTTGTTCCGGTACCACACCAAGGCCTTGTCCTTCAGCAACTCAGGTAACGCTCGTGGGATGGAATCGCGACAAACTTCGTAACTGTCGGCCTGCTCCTCCACCCGTTCAATAAAACATAGCGGGTCCTTACCACCGTCATATTTCAGACCCCACTTACGTACTCGGTCCATTATATTTGTATGTGATGCTGGTTGGTACATCGCGTATGGCGGTGTTCGTGACCCCTCTTCGTGCCTGGTTGTTTCGTTGACATTTTCCTGTGTGTTTCCGCCTGGCGATGTTTGCTCGGCGTTTTCTATCGGAGTTGGTGGTCTTACCGTGATTACTGGTCGGACGTGCTTTCGTCTGGATGAAGCCTGCGAGGTGCTTGCGTAGCTCTTCCACCGTTCCGCTGTCTTCCAGCCCAAACTCGGATGCGTATTTGAGAAGTTCCTCACGATTGAGGTAATACACCCATGTTACCTTCACCATGCCTGCTAGTTATTTTGCTTTCTATCCGGGCCTTTCCTATGGATGTTTTGTATCTCGCAATCCTCTGTGGTTTGTGTCTCGAAATCCTCTGTGTGGTTATCCTCGTGTTGTTACTTGTTTACCATGAGTCTATGTATTCAGAGTCCCTGCTCGGGCGCCATTTGTGACGGACTTTTCCTTGCGCCGGGGTATGCTCAGTCCGTCCAGGATCCCTGTGGGAATAGAGAAGAATCCCTATCGTCTCCTTTTAAAGAGAAAGATCCCGTTTGTTTTTAAAAAAACGTTATAAACTCTTTATTCCAAAATATCCAAACTACCCTTAAAGCTATGGCGACGGAGGTGGGAAACCACCGTCGGTTCTACGCCGATGGGGTTGGGAAAACCCCCACTGGGACTACGCTTAAACTAAAAATCTCAGACTACTTCGCAAAGAAAGCGAAGGTGGAGAACCACCACTTCCTCCCAGTCGGTGGAGTTGGTAAAACCCCACCGAGTATATAGCTTAAGAATACCCTGCTCTTCTTGAAGGTTGCGGAGGTGGAAAAACCACGACAATCCCTCTAACGATGGGGTTGGAAAACCCCCCAAATTTGCTAAAATAAAGAACTCTTGAGATGGAAAAATCCCAGGAGTCCAATTCACCGCTAAACAAGGCGTTAGCAGGCTACTATACCTAGCTGGCTACTGTCTAAATTCGCGAATTTTGTCGCCCTTTTATACTTGTCCACGCGCAGGTGGACAGTTATCCTGCAACAATAAATTTTACTTATTGTATGTATTTATTTAAGGTACCTTAGATTTACCCAAAATTCCAGCCGGTTATGGGTTATCTGTGGAAATTATAATGTTCAACCAAATATTTACCGTATGCGAGCAGAGACAATTATTTAAACGAAGAAATTAGATGTTGTCATGAATGTTTATATGTATATTAGGGTGATTCAAAAATGATTATTTTGTATGTGTAAATTTAATTTATATAATTCAGTTTTGTATGTTTTACATGCTATATGTATAAATTCATTATAATTCAAGTAGGATTTATACATGTTTTAATAAGTTTGATAAATATTTGTAGGTTCGAATGTGTGGGCTCCAAAGCCGGTGGTTTGGGTCCTCACAAGTGTTCGAAGCCCCCTTCAGCCTCTTGTAACTGTTGTGCCGGGTGCTCCAGTAAGGATAAACTAACCCTCACATCCGTAATATAAGATAAGCTATGTGCGTGGAGCTTTAGTTGCATTTGACAGGCGCGGGCAGTTGGCAACGCGCATGTCAAATGCAACTGCGGCCCACATCACTGACAGAAAAATGAAAAAATAATAAATTGTACACTCAACTGGACGGACGTGTCTAAAATAAAAAAAAATGTTTTTACTCCTGAAGTATTTTTTATAAATTATTAAGTGCGGAAAAGCCATCCGCCTCGACTGTAGGCAAGGGCAGAGGTTTCAACAAGTGGTTAAGGTGGGTAATACGGCGATACTTTGGAAGCGGCGCCCTCCAAATAACACCCAGGAGGCAGTCAAAGCAATTGCGACTTCGGCGCCGTTTAAGGCAGTGGCAGGTAACCTAACATCCAAGTTCACATGGCGACCGTGATGGTCTTTGGTGGTATAGGTGAGTGAGTGCGTACGGTGTGGAAAATTATTAAACTTAATACAACAATTTTCTAAAAACTAAAATGCGGAAATAAAAAAAATCTCAAAATACTATTTTCTAATACAACAAATTATCTAAAACTGCGGAGTTAATCAAAATAACTACATAAACGCTACTTTCTACAGAACTTTTAATAATAATAGTAATAATATATTTAACTAACATATACAATAACGGCATGTAAAGAAAGAAAAAAGCAAAACCCACGCCACTGAAATTACGGCATCATAAACTGTACCACCGCCAGCGGCAGCGAACGCCAGCAGCGGCGACCATCAACAGCAAATCCCAGCAGCAGCAACCACCGTCGGCAGCGAAGGCCAGCATTAACATCAGCGGCAGTCATCATCATAGCAGCATTGAAGCAGAAAAATAAGTTTATGATATATGTGAATATTAATAAAATTTTACCTACGGGTTTTTCTTTACATATATGTATACAACAAAAACTAATTTACAATTTTATTAAGTGCGGTGCGTCCACATTAAATATTATAAATTTTTTTGATTTTTGATCACAACGATGCGTCCGTTCGTACAAAATATTTTGGATTTTTTTTTGATAACAACGGTGCGTCCGTTTATATAAAACACTTGAATTTTTACTACTAAAACGGTGCGTGCGTCTAAATTTAAATACCTCAGTTTTCAACAATTTAAAAATTTTCGAACCATTTTATAAATTTCAACATTTTCCGATCTATATTTAAACATTTTTTCTCAAGTTTCAACATTTACATTTTCTTAAAATTTTTCATATTTTCAAATTTCTAATTTAAAAACTCCTCAACTCATTTTACAAATTCTCATACTTTCAAGCTTCCATTTTTGAAAATTTCAAAGCATTTCAAAAATCTTCTATTTAAAGTTCCACAGGCCTGAATTTCCATTTTTCAAATTTCATTCTACTTCAGTTTTTAATACGTACATTTTCCAACAAAATATCACCATATAAGACTGAGTGAACTAGATAAGCAGTCTCCAGGTACCCTATAAATTGATGAATTTTTGACTTAAGCGGTGGCGAAAAACCAATTGAATCTTTTTTTGATATAAAACAGTGCTTTGTGGAAAACAAATTAAGATTTTTTTTATAAAGCGGTGGTTCCGTGAAAAAAAACGATATTTTTTTGATATAAAACGGTGGTTCCGTGAAAAACCAATTGAGATTTTTTTTAATAAAGCGGTGCGTCCGTTAAAATATATGAATTTTTTTGAAGAAAGCGGTGCGTCCGTGAATATATATGGATTTTTTTTTGAACAGTTTACCACAATTATTACCAATTGATACTTAAACACTTTTGTGCCATTTTAAATTCAATTACTTTTACAGATTTTTCAAACAATATACTGCAGTTTCAATTAATTCTTTTAATAAATTTTTAAATATTCTTTAGCGATAATTCACCCGTAAATCAGTTCCCTTTTATAAAATGTTTTTCTCTTTTTCGTCAAAATTTTAGCTTCAAATATAAATTCAGACATTCAAACAAGTGCTTCATTAATTTCGTAGTTTGAACTGAATTCTTTTTGCTACATATGTACCTTAGAAGCAGTAAGCAAGTGCAAAAAACTTCAGATTCAGAATCCAATTCCGATAATTCAGCCTCCAGCTACGAAAGTTTAGCTTCATCTTCGACCGAAGAAGTCACAAACCAGGAAAATAGATTTTTTTGTCAACAGATTTTCCAGGCTTCGAAGATTCTTCCAGTAAAAATTTAACTTCTAATCTAGCTTTAAATCTTAACGATTCAAATAGAGCAAAATTAACTTCAACTTCTTCTACTTTAAAATTAGATCTTAACGACTCAAATAGTACAACCTTAGTTAACCCTTCTTCTAACGTTAACCCAGATCTTAATGATCGAATTAGTACAAAAGTGGCCTCACCTTCTAATTCAGCTTCAGATCTTAACGGTCAAATCATGGCAACACCTGAGGAAAAGAGAATTTTCATTAACACAGCGGTGATCCTCTAGCACTTGAAACTTTTATAGACAAAATTGAATTACTTGAACAGTTCGATACTGCAGATTTAAACTAATACCTTTATAGCGTTTTTAAAATCAAAACTTGAGGGTAAAGCCTGGGAGGCCATACCACGACAAGTAAATTCAGTTAATGAAATTAAAACAGCTCTACGTAGTAGGATCAAACAGGACAACTCAAAAGTTGTAGCAGGGAGAATTGCAGCGTTGCACGTTAACAATAACAATTATACAGATTTTGCCAAAAAAGTTGAAGATTTAGCTGACTCACTTGAGCGGTCTCTTATTATTGAAGGGATCACTCAAGCGAAAGCTCATGAAATGGTAGTCGAACAACGGTTAACGTGTGCCGTTTAAATGCAAAATCAAATTTAGTCAGAACCACTTTAGCCTCAACGGCATTTACTGATCCGAAAGACGTAGTAGCAAAATTAATTGTATAACAAAACAACGAAGTAACTGAGCATCAGGTGTTAGCTTTTCGATCACGTGGTAACAACACATTCAGAAATTCACGTGGTAGTTATCGAGGTTTTTACCCAAATCGCAGCTATACTGGTTATAGAAATAATAGCTCATTTTCTTAAACGGCCAACGGAATTATAACGGAAATAGATACCAAAATAGCAACAATAGTAATACACGTTCAAATTCCAATTCATATACAAATAGCTGTAACAATAGCAGTAACAATTCAAGATCATCCAAAGGTAGAGGTAGAAATGCAAACGTCCGCGCTTTAAACGCGAGTGCCCCTCAGGAGCGAACACTTGGGGAGGACGAACTAACCGAGTAAGCGTTTTTTCCCTCACCAATAGGCATCTAACGAGTCACAAAAATTTTGTTCTTTCCTAGTAGACACTCAAGCCGACATTTCTTTAATAAAGATATCATGCATAGACAGTAATATCTCATTAAATACAAACGACATTATTAACATTACCGGTGTCACTTCAAATTCAGTTTCGTCTTTAGGTAAAATTACCGTAAATCTAAATTTTTTAAACTTTTCTCTTAAACATACTTTACATGTAGTAGATGAAGACTTTAATATTCCATCCGATGGCATATTAGGTAAAGATTTTCTGAAAATTAATAAATGCATTATTAGTTGTGAAAGAAATAGTATTTCCTTTTGGGTAGGTAATGAAAAAGTCGCGATACCAATCCTGCACGGAACAGAAAGTCACAGTTGTATCATTCCTCCCACATGCGAAATCTTCAGACTTTTTGATTTAGGAGATTCACCCGAGCCACTTTTCGTGGACTCGCAGGAAATTGAAAAAGGCGTTTTCACAGCAAGGTGCATTGTTAATTCCAGAAACCAAATAATTAAAGTCATAAACACCACGGATGATGTCAAGTATGTGAAAAGAAACAGTATTCGGACAGAAAAACTTTCAAATTATAATGTTTATATAATTAACAAGACAGAAACAGAAGACAAACGTACGAAAAAACTTATTTCAATTTTAAAAAATCAAATACCTCAACATGCTCCAAGTAAATTAATTGACCATTGCATAGATTATGTCGACATTTTCGCTCTTGATACGGACAAAATGACTTTAAAACAACTTCTGCCAGCAAAAATTAAGATTGACAGACAACGAACCGGTATATGGTAAAAACTATCGATTGCCAAACTCTCAACGCGAAGAAATAAATCCCCAAGTAAATAAATTGTTAGACAACGATTTGATTGAACCCAGTTACTCCAATTACAATAGTCCTTTGATTGTAGTCCCAGAGAAGGATACTAATGGTCAAAAAGCTTGTCGTATGTGCGTAGATTTTCGCGTAGTAAACAAAAAACTCATTGCTGATAAATTTCCACTAGCTTGAGTTGACGATATTTTAGACAATCTTGGCAGGGCAAAATATTTTTCCACATTAGATCTTTTTTCGGGATTCCATCAAATCCCCTTGCATCCTGACTCACATGACATTACGTCTTTCAGCACTGACCGAGATGCATTTAGATGGAAAGTGCTTCCATTCTGTTTAAATATAGCACCAAATTCATTCTCACGAATGATGACAATAGCTTTTTCGGGTATACCACCCAATGTCGCATTTTTGTACGTCGACGATATTATCGTCATAGGTTGCAGTAAAGCACACCATATTAAAATCTTTCAAAAGTTTTCAATACTTGTAGGTCTTTCAATCTCAAACTTAACCCAAATAAATGCAACTTTTTACGACCAGAAGTTACATTTTTAGGTCACAAATGTTCAGCCAAAGGTTTGTTGCCAGACGACTCCAAAATAAACGCAATTAAAAAGTATACAAAACCAACTGATAAAGATGCGGTACGACGATTCTTCGCGTTTTCAAACTATTACAGACGGTTTATACCTAATTTTGCGTCTCTGGCAGCGCCCTCAAACTGATTAAGCAGAAAAAGAGTGGGATTTGTATGGGATGTTGAGTGCGAAATAGCATTTCAATATTTAAAAGCAGCGCTACTTTCACCAAAATTACTTATATATCCAGATTTTACTAAACAATTCATTATTACCGTTGATGCTTCCACAACTGGATGTGGCGCTATTTTGAGTCAAGAACAGCAAGGTAGTGATTTGCCAATTTGTTTCGCTTCTAAAGCATTTAATAAAGCAGAGCAGAAAAAACCAATAATAGAATTAGAGCTTTTAGCTATTTACTATGCAATCAAGCAATTTCGACCATACGTTTATGGCACCCATTTCATTGTAAAATCCGATCATAGACCTCTAGTATACCTTTTCATTATGAAAGACCCATCTTCAAAACTTTCGAGAATTAGGCTAGAATTAGCGGAATATAACTTTACTATAGTTTATTTTAAGGGTAAATCAAACGTTGGTGCTGATGCAATATCGCGCATTACAATCGAGGAGATTAAGGAATCAAACAAACAAATTTTAGCAGTACAGACAAGATCAATGACAAAACGGCAAAACGACTATAACCTTCCTAGGAAAACAGACAAAACACGACGAAAAGAAACTTACTTTACATGTCTACGACAAATTTTGATTTAATTTTTCAAAAAAGATTTCACGAATAAGATCTGAAATTACGTACGACAAAAATAAAAAAACAGAAAATTTAAGAATTTTTGCGCATATTAAACATAAAAAACTCGAGTTACTTAGTTTTGAGCTTGTTAACGAAACAATGACTTTAGAGAAATTACTTTCGAGGCTTGAATCAGAAGCCGGCAAACGCAAAATTAAGAAAATTGAATGGCCTAAATATGATATTTTATTCAAACATTACACCATAACAAATTTCAAAGATATTGGAAATAAGATTTTAAAATCATTAGAAATTATTTTAACAGATCCTGTGGAGACAGTAACAGATGAGGATACAAAATTGAAGCTAATGAAAATTTACCATAACGATCCCATTTCTGGTGGACATTGCGGAATGAAAAGACTTTACGCAAAACTACGAACAAAATTTTATTGGAAGAACATGACTCGTGATAAGTTGTAATGATTGTCTTTTAAACAAGGTTAAACCTAAAACGAAAGAAAAACTCGTTTTAACACAAACTCCTTGTAAACCATTTGATCTACTATTTATAGATACAATAGGACCTCTCCCTGAGTCCAAACACGGTAACAAGTTCGCAGTTACCATGATTTGCGACACGACCAAATATCTGGTAACAGTTGCTATACCAGACAAATCAGCAAAAACAACTGCTTCAGCCATTTTCGAAACATTTATTTTAACCTACGGCGTAACGAACGCCATAAAATAAGATTTAGGTACAGAATTTAAAAATGAATTATTTGAAGAATTATAATTTAAATAATTAAATATTAAACATAATTTTTCAACTCCATACCATCAAGAAACTGTTGGTACAATTGAACGTTATCATAGAGTTTTTAATGAATACTTACGTGCATATTTAAACAATACTTTTTACGATTGGGATATTTACTCAAAATACTTTACTTTCCTATACAATACAACAACTAGCACAGTTTTCGACAATAAATTTTCTCCCTTCGAGTTAGTATTTGGTAAAAAGGAAAAAATTGATCCACTTTATAACGCCGAAAACTATGCTAAGGGGATTAAAATTAGAATGCAAAAAACACATGAAATGGCGAAAAATTTAATAATTAAAAATAAAATCCAAAGCAAAACTTTTTATGATGGAACGGAACGACCATTCGCTATTAAAATAGGCGACAAAGTTCTTGTACAAAAGAACCACGCCACAAACATGAAAATATATACCATGGTCCTTTTGCTGTAACTAAAATTAACGACACTAATGTTACAATCTTCGATGAGCTAACAGAAGTACACAAAAATCGACTTATAAAAATAGAGTACCATTTTATATTAACGTAGAAAAATCCAAAATTTTCTATAATTTTATTGCTAACATAATCACCTTGTTAAATAGCCAAGAAGGCACAAAAACTATTAAAACAAAAAAAAAGCAACAAATACTAATGTAATGTTAACGACATTAAATGTAAAGAATAATGTTTATGCATTCCATTAAATTCATTTATGTACAAAAGAGAAAAAAAGGAACATGCATACAGCCAATAAGGCAGAACACAATTCTATATTTAAAACCATTTTCTAACATGTACTTATATTTTTCCAACATAAGTTGAAGAAAATGAAAATTCATAAACAAACTGCATTATATACATAAAGAAAACAAACATAAAACAAAAAAAAAGAAAAACACAAACAAACACCAATGTAATGTTAGATACTAAAAGAAAGTTTACTTAGCCATAAAAATGTAAAATTGGGCCGAACGAACGAATTACAAAAAAGGAAGGCGCACCCTAATATTTGTTCGTTCGAAACAATTGATAACATGAAAAGCAAAATGTGACAAATGAAATATGCTCGATCAATTTGCCAAATTCTTCTTTTTAAAGGAAGGATGATGTAAGGATAAACTAACCCTCACATCCGTAATATAAGATAAGCTATGTGCGTGGAGCTTTAGTTGCATTTGACAGGCGCGGGCAGTTGGCCCACGTCACTGACAGAAAAATGAAAGAATAATAAATTGTACACTCAACTGGACGGATGTGTCCAAATTAAGAAAAGTGTTTTTACTCTTGAAGTATTTTTATATAAATTATTAAGTGCGGACAAGCCAACCGCCTCGACTGTAAGCAAGGGCAGAGGTTTCAACAAGTGGTTAAGGTGGGTAATACGGCGACACTTTGGAGGCGGCGCCCTTCAAATGACACCCAGGAGGCAGTCAAAACAATTGCGACTTCTGCGGCGTTTAAGGCAGTGGCAGGTAACCTAACATCCAAGTTCACATTCCTCTGTGCGAATCACAGCACCATCTGGCTGTTGGTCCTCTTCTAACACCTTCGTGGTGACGTCGGCTACCTCCACCTGTCTTTTTCGCTTAGGCTTTTGAGGTCCTTTTCGACTTCGCCCACTTCTAGCGTGTTAGGATTGTTATCCTCGGGACTTGTTTTCCGGAGCGCATATAACCTTTGCCTGTACTAAAGGACATTTTTCCAAGCAAAAGTCCTAACTACGAGATAATAGTGAACGACTTAATCAAAAACTATGCGGAAATGGGTAAATAAAAAAACATATTTAAGACAGTTTTCTCAGTTAACTTTAAAACCTATGTGCCCGATAAACAAAAAATTTGTATGCAAATTTTTAAATTTACATGAGAATATATAGCCCTAAATCTGAATTCATCGTCCATTTCCGAACAAACAAGAACGAGAAAAATGTAAACAAAAAATTTGTTCTGAATTGAAAGATAAATCCAGCCTAAGAAAATTATATACTAATGTGTCACTTATGTATTTATCTAATATACTTTTTTATTTTCTTTCAGGAGTAAATATGTCTTTAAAAATTTATTTTCTACACTCCCATTTAAATGTTGGCGACGAAAGTGACGAGCATGGCGAAAGGTTTCACCAGCAAATGAAAATGATTGAAAGTCGGTATCAAGGATTCTTTTATGTCGCTATGATGGGTGACTACTGTTGGTATCTCATAAGAGAAACCGATCCTAATGTAAATAATCGGCAAAACAAGACACATAACTTTTTCAATTATAAAATAAGATCATAGAGTTAAGACAAAATCATATGTACATATGCTATTATTTGTAGGGTACTTAAGTTTTACTATATGGATATATTTATTTGAATGCTTCGTCGATTTTGTTGAATGAAAGCTTATTTTTTTTGTAATAAAACAGAGCTTAGAGAGAAAACAATCTGCAAAAAAATAAAAAGTTTTCGAGATCCTTCTTCGCAAGTACACATTTTTTTATATTTTTACAAAAAAAATTGAAAAAATCCGTAATGATTGTTCGTTATCTTTGAATCTGCAGGTCCTAGCAAAAAGTGTTGTATGCACAGTTTATAACAAATTTTATTGTCTTTTAAAAGCTTTAAACCGTTTTGGAATTGCCTAATTCGTTCTTGAGATACATATGATTAAGTGGACCCAAAACTGTTATTCGTAAATATCTCAAAAACGTTACCATAGAATTAAAAATAACCTTAATTTTCGGAATCAGGGTGTGATTTCACATAGCAATTTCATAGGTGCATCTCTGGTGCATTTTGGCTGTAAACCAGTGTAATTTTCAAATGCAACGAATCGCCCAACAGCGTCTTTGTCTCTAGGATTAGTATATTTTTTAATTGCGTCTATTTTTGAGTCGTTTGGCCGCAGGCCTTTCGAGGTACATTTACGGCCTAAAAAAGTTACTTCGGAACGAAGGAAATTCCATTAATTGGGATTTAACTTTAAATTGAATTTTCTACAAATATCCAAAACTTTTTCCAAATTTTTGAGGCGATGTGTCTCGCTACAACCGATGACGATAACATCTTCAATGTACATAAAAGCTTGATTTGGCGAAATGCCCGAAAATGCTAATAACATCATACGTGAAATAGAGTTTGGTGCTATATTTAAAGCGAAAGGTAAAACTTTCCAACGAAAAGCTCCTCGATCTGTACTGAAAGATGTAACGTCTCTAGAAATAACGCGAAGTGGGATTTGGTGAAGACCAGAAAAAAGATCTAAAGTTGAAAAATATTTGGCTCTGCCAAGATTGTCGAGTATGTCGTCTATACGTGCCAACGGAAATTTGTCTGCGATAAGCTTTTTATATTTTCGACTTGTTTATAAATTTCTTCGCGTTGTGTATACGGTAAACGATAATTTTTTATATAAACTGGATTTTTATCAGTTAAACGTAATTTTTGTTCGTAAAAGTTATTTAAAGTCACACGATCAGTTCTTAAAGCGAATACATCGGCATATTTTAAGCACAATTGTTTTTAGGCATAACCTGGCATTTGATTTTTCAAAATTTTCGTTAATTCCTCTAAGCGTTTTTGATCTTTTGAAGTTTCATTAATTTTGTAGACATTGTGGTTGGTGATATCATCTGTTACGATATTGCAATTGTTGACATGTTTTACTTCGTCAGTAACATTTAAAATTTGTATGACTGGATTATTTATGTCAACAATGCACTTTGCCACTACATATTTCTTGTGAGTCTACAAAAACAGGATTGTCGCATTTTGGTAATTTAAATAAACGATAAACTTCACATCTTGGAGGAATAACTAAAGAATCGGTACTTGTACCGTGTAAAATTGTTATATTTAGATTTTCTAAGCCGGTATTAATAGTTATGCTATCGCTTGCATAATTAATGATGCATTTACTTAATTTTAGAAAGTCTTTGCTGAGTATTCCGTCTGAAGGTATATTAAAATCGTCGTTAACTATATGTAAAGTATGCGGTATTAAAAAATTATATGCAATTAAGTTGGTTTTTAAGGTGCCTAAAGTTGAAATTGTTTAGTTGTTACGCCTGTTATATTAATGATTTCGTTATTATAAAGTTACAATTTTGAGATAAATTTGAAATTTTGATTAAAGAAATATCTGCTTGAAAATTTACTAGAAAAGTACAAGGTTTGTAGGATTCGCTACATTTAGTTCAATAAAATCTGAATAATTAAGGTTCAAGCAGTAGATGTATTTTGATACTGTTGAAGAAGATTCGTTTAGTTGTCTAAATCATGATCTCGATCCCCCAGTGTACACTCCTGAGGGTCGTTCACGTTTAAGGAGCGTACATTGGCATTACTTCGCGAATTTGAACGACTATTATTATTATTAGTAGCATTATTGTTACTACTACTTGGCTGATTGTTTCTATTAGTACTATATCTGGCATTATTATTTCTATTAAAATTATTGTACCTGTAATTATTATTATGAAATTGCTTCTATTGTTATTGTTGAATCTAGCGTTTGGTTACTGTACCTACTCTTGAAACTATTACCTCTAAAATTTCCTCGAAAACTACTTGGCCAAATACCACGAGAACAAAATGCTCGCACTTGTTTTTCTTTAACTTCATTATTACGTTCAACTATCATTTTTGCAACTATCTCTTTTGAATCAGTGAAGGTAGTTGAAGCCAGGATGGATTTGACTAATTCTGAACGAGTGTTCAACCTGCACACATTCACTGTTTGCTCTACGGCCATTTCATGTGCCTTGGCTTTTGTCATACCTTCAATAATCAAAGAACGTTCAATGCGTCGGATAATTCGTCGACACGCTTAGCAAAGTCCGAGTAGTTGTTGGTGTAAAATTTTCGAAGGCGAATCCTGCTTGGTTTATATCCAGGATTTTCCTCCAGCAAGGTTTTCAGCAGTTTTGATATTTCTTGACAAGCTG
>JARSSU010044336.1:0-30532 GCA_029619165.1 Eurosta solidaginis | reverse complement strand
TCATACAACTCAATTTAGCTTATACAATAGTAATTTGATAGCTGGTTGGCCCATTTCTACAACAACAACATACCTTTGTTCAGACTGTCAAAATATGCGTGTTGGTATAAGGCGAATGGAATGGAATGAAAGCACACAAAACTTTAAAATTTTTGTGTGTTGTAAGAAAATGTGTTCAATGTTTTGGTTTTGAGTTTGCCATCTTCTATTGACAATCCCTACTCCAGTGAAAGCAAAGAAATAAAATCAGCTGATGAGATGAGCCAACCATATAGTTGAGCCATGCGTAAAACTGACGTTTAAATCTACCCAATAAACACACTTTACAAGGTTGCATTTGCAGTTTGAAACAACTTATTACGCAATTTTTTAAATTGGCAATTTATTATTACAATTTTTTACATGATAAATTGCGTAATTAAATGACCAAAGGAATAAATTTCCAATTTGGTGTGTGTTTGAACATAGTGTTAGTATTCAGTTTATTTAAAACCTATAATATTTGTTTTCTTTTATAATTTGGCAAAGTTACTAAATCAGATTTCCTCAAGTTGTCAGTACTATTCAAGCTTTACTTAAATAAGCCTTGCTCAAAAACAAAGGTACTTGCGAATTTTCTAAAAAATTTCTTCAATTTATTTGCAATTACAAAACTTATAGAGTTTTCCAGAAATATCGAAAATAAAGATGAAGAATTAAGTGACGAAATCCCATAAAAAATGCCTTTTTTCTTGTTCCCTGTTGTATATATTACACATAAGTAAAAACTCTTAATATAAATTTACATATGTGAGTATTTCAAATAGCTTTTATATGCAATTAAAATAGTTTGTGGTTATTCAATTTCGATAAAAAAGATATTTTTTTAATTGGACACAATTATGCGGTTGTGTTAATGGAAAAAAATGCCCCAAACAAATAGAACAATTTTTGTTAAAGAAATTTACATTTACATCTTCGGGACGCTTATTCCTTTAAATCCCCCTTAGAGCACTCTCAGCGAAATTTTCCGGCGCATAGGTTAGATAAGAGTGATCTTGGACCTCACATAGACTGAATGAGTTCATAATGTTACTAGAAATTACTCAACGACCAAACTGAAGGAATACTATCAAAAACCAGGGCCTATGTTATAAAAATGACGTCTTTCTCTGGCAAATACCAAGGACATATGCAGGGGGGCGTTGCACCCCCTCCCCCTCTCTTCGTGAACTAACAACACAAAACTGAAAGTTAAACATCAGCAACATAAAAGGGTTTCAGTTCCTCACTTAATCTAGACTCCCTAATTTGTTCTCAAAGTGAATGGTTTTCCCTGCAAAATAATCCTGCTTTGTGTTGACTATATTGCATCAAATATTGTCAAAAAGATGAGTCTTAAGACATTGAAAGGTCACTTGCCGATGCAAGGTTTGTTATAATTTATATGGTATTGATAATGAACTGGAATTGTGGTACAGGGGCTTGCACAAAACCAGGGGCCAACATATTTGTATGTGCCTTCGAGACGACAGCATTCCATCCCAAAGATAAGAGAAGCACATGAAATTCTGATTGCAATGCTCTGCAAAACGCAACTGTGGAACGCTCCTTCAGCACACCAGGAGGGTAAAGCTGGGTTTGAGAACAACAATGCAGAATCTCGCCTTAGTGGGAAATATAAAGTAATATATATTTATTGTGTCAAAGGTTTATGTATGCTGAGTGCTCACAGAAAATTGATAGCGGAAAATGATACGGAGTTAAAATATTTAATTTTAGATAAATTTACAATAAATACTCGAAGAATTATACTTACTTAGCAGGTTTTCTATACTCAGAGAATGAGTAATGCAATTTAAAATACATCTCTGTAACTAAATAAGTATGTGGAAAAATACAATTTTGTTGAATCTGAAACTCACTTGGGGATCACATTTTCTAAAAGTAATTACATCTTGTAATGACTATTAAATTAATCTATCTAATCAATAAAATTTGGAATTACCAAATCCTAGATAGATATTTTAGGAAGCTCTCGATAAATAAATAAAAATTTTAACGGACTGGCAGAGCCCATAGCTTGGTCTATAAAGCAGGACCTACCTAGACGTCATCACTCTTTATACTTATAAATAGCTATATAAGAATCTGAAATAAAAAAAAATGGGCCCCCCTCTTTTGTGAAAAGCTGGTTACGCCCTTGGCAATACTAAAGCTTTCTAGTTGCTAATTCACGAAAAATTAGTGAAGCACCCTCCTAAAATATGACTTATACTACACTGATCTAAATGCGACTAAGCTGATATTTTGATGCTTATAAGGTGCCAATTAGTTCCGAAACGAAAAATGGTGTCGCTCTTCCTATGATGCTCTTTTTTTGAGTTGCACTTAAAATGAGTTTTTCATTCCGCAAATAATTACCGAATAATACCCGACCATGACTATAAATAAGAATGTCTTATGAAAAAATTGTATTATTTATTTAGTAAAAAAATATTTAAAATATATATATAAAATAGCAACAAAAAGGCAATATTAGAGACCAATTGCAAAGCGAGCAGCAGGGCATTCATATGGCTGAGTGATTAAAGGGCAGATGCCTTTGCACTAGTATAAAGTATGAATGTTGTTCAGATACTCAGCTCTCGAAAAGCTAGCTCATGAAGAAGGGAAATTCAGAAACATGTCCTAGTAACACATCACGGTTTGTAAACTGCAATTTTTCTCTAATATCAATATATTTTTTTTATGTTTTTATGGAAAACATATGTAATCATTACGTTTCGTAATGTTTTATCTTCATTAGCCGGGTCTGTTATTTTTCATAACGATACAAAAATTGCAAATAATCGTCGTTTTGAATATTTTATTATTTTTTTTATTTTATAAAATAAGTACGCACATGGTATAAGAATGAAAATAGTTTCATTGTCAGTTGCACTCGCCATATTGACTACCTGGTAATTAAACAGATTACAACATTCGTGCTTCCATCGCTATTATATATATATATATTTTTTTTGGTCTGAAAAGTTGTCTCCGAAGCATTAGAAGCCGGTAAGAACAGGCTCCCTTTTGTCAAATATCTGGGGTCCGAGTAGAGATATACGCCGCCGAAAACGCCGCCGCCCGATGATTAGGGTCGTTTTTCGCACACCGCCGACGAATGTCAAAAAATACGGCGCGGCGGAGGCGGCGGCGTCGGCGCGTTACTATATTTTCTACTCGTTAAGACTGTAGGTCATTAATGTTCAGTCGAAAAATAGTCGGACTATGCCTTCGAAAGTGGTATCAGCGGATGCGCACCACTTCAAGTTATAAGAAATAATGCGAAACTAACTCTTTCTAACTGTTCAAAAATCATTAAAAAAAAAACAGGCCCTTTCGAGTCACTTAACACGGACTTTGCACACCCAATTCACCAAGTTTTAAACAAAACCCTAAAGAAAAGTTATCATATCTAATAAATAATAGCTCACCTGCATAATTTTTTCAAAAAAAATTAATAATGAACAATGAAATACAAATAAAAATGACCCAAGGCGAACATGTTTTCAAAATTATCTCAAGTTGTAAAAAAAAGCAAAATAACCAAAAAAGGTGCGGATTAAAAAAAAAATTATATGCAATTGCCTAAAAGAATAAGCGAAAATCCAGTGACGCAAGATCCTTTAGTAGGTTTAGGGCATACACACCCCTTGAAATGATTTTTACCTCATACTTGTGTGTTATGTAAGTATAAGGGTTTCAAAAATCCCTGAGCTTAAATCAAAATCTGTTGTCTATTTGCGAAAACATACAATAGAGGTGTGAAATGTAATTTTAATTTCACCCTTAATCATCAAACACACAAGTCTCCCAGTTATGAGAATTTCCTAAAGTTGGCCGGCCCTATCCAAAATAGTCCCCTGGAGTGAACAACATGATTATAGCCTATCAACAAGTTAAAAATCACCCTACACGTACGGCCCTTTTACAAATGTGAATATGTAGCACATATATTTACCAGGTGAGTTTGTCTTTGCAATAACACTCCAAGTGGTGAAGGAACAACTTTCCAAAGAAGTTGAACTAAGGACCGTGTTCTTCATACCTAAAGTAGTGGACAGTCGAACTAGTCTGAAAAATGAAGCTACGCGGTCATAAATAATGAGCCTAAATCAAGGCCGGAAAACAGAAGTTAAATCTTTAACTTAAAATGGTCGACTTCATTCTAAATACATTTTATTTACGAAGACTATGAAATCAATGTTGGAACATAAAACATCTGCAAACTTTGTATACATTTCCAAAAATTTATCCAGGGTCCCTTGTAAAATTTTAATATGTAGATGCGCGATGATTATACGACTTTCCACCCATTAAGCCAATGAATACACTTAGACTGTTAGATTTCAGGGCAGGCATCTTGGCAGAATAGTCAATCCTAACGTTCAAGGTGTTCTTGGTGTAGATCGCAGCATAACGCGACAAAAAAGCATCCGTTGGAAAGTCTTTCGGAGCTACACCTAGAGCTTCTAGGAAAGTGGACGTCAACGAAGTATGAGCTCGAAGTCTCAGTACTAAAGCTCTGTGCTGGTAATGGTGTGAGAGTCAGGATGAGTGGTAGAGACTGGTGGCGGGATTGATACTGTTCGAACATCGGAATAGCTCTTAAAAAAAAGCCCAAAACAAACGGAGGCGCCTGACCACGAGAGTCATGAGTATTAAAAAGACCATAATAGCAACCGAAAGTCGCCTTTCGTCCGTGGCCGCCAATGAGCCACCAAATGATTAAAGGAATTGTGTTCGCGACGATTATAGGAGTAACCACTATTGAAACTACACTTTGAACGAGATATACAGACAAAAAGTGATGACTATTTGTTTCTCATTTCTTTTCAGCAGAAGAAGCAGTACAATTCAAAGGCCATGGTTAGGTTCGAAGACTCTCTGGAGTAAGCGAAACGAGAGACAAGGAGCACCGTGAAAAATTTTTGAACGCGTCGCGAGATCTTGAGGCAAATACCTCGGATCTTTCCGAAAATGCCAACACGCAGATTTTCTAAAATACATACAAAACAAAACTTTTCCAAATATTATTTTATACTCAGTTGAGCAGAGCTCACAAGAGTATACTTAACTGTGATTGGATAACGGTTGGTTGTACAGGTAGAAAGGATCGAGATAGATATAGACTTCCATATATCAAAATCACCAGTATCGAAAAAAAATCGATGAGCATGTCGTCCGTCCGTCTGTACGCATAACACGATAACTTGAGTAAATTTGATATACTTGATGAAATTTGTAGTAGCTCCATGGGCACTCATCTCCCCCCCAGATCGCTATTTAAAATGAACGATATCGGACAATAACCACGACCACTTTTTCGATATCGAAAATGCGAAAAAATCGAAAAGTGCGCCAATTAATACCAAATACGCATAAAGCGAATGAAACTGTTAGGTCAGTTGAAAACCATGCGCAGATAGAAAACTAGTAAAAATTTGGACAATGGGCGTGGCAACGCCCCACTTAAAAAGAAAGGTAATTTAGAAGTTTTGAAAGATGTAAATTGGCAGTCGGAAATATCATGATGAAATTGGTAGGAACTTACTATTATTACTAACTACGCCTAATAAAAATATCAAAATCGGAGAACAAACCACGCCCACTTTTAAAAAAAAAATTTTTTAATAAAAATTTAAAAAAAAATTTAAATATTACATATATAAGTAAAATATCAAAACATTAAACCAGTATGATATATTGACCCACAAACCAAAAAAAAAAAAAAAAAAAAAAAAAAAAAAAAATATCAAAAATAAAAGAAATTCAAAAATGGGCGTGCTCCGCAATTTTTAATTTAATTTGCCAGGATAATTTAAAGCCATAAGTCGAACAAAATTCACCAATCTTGTGAAATTTGGTAGAGACTTAGATCTAGGACGATAAATGTTTTCTCGTAAAAAAAGGGCGAAATCGGTTGAAACCCGCCAGTTTTTATACACAGTCGACCGTCTATCCTACGCTCCCCCCCCCCCCCATTAACACGATAACTTTACCCAAAAATCGATATATCCTTACTAAAACTCAGTTAACGATAATTATCTAAACTTCTTTGATTGGTGTAAAAAATTGCCGACCCGACTATGAACAGCCCCACTTTTTCAGATATCGAAAATACGAAAATGAAAAAAAAGAACAATAATTATATACCAAATAAGAAAAAAGGATAAAACATGGTAAATGTTTGGTCCTATGACCCCAAAATATAACATTTAGAAAAAAACTTGGTAATGGATGTGACACCTAACCATATTAAATAGAAGAAAATAAAAAGTTTTGCAGGGCGAAATCAAAAGCCCTTAGGAATCTGGAAGGAATACTGTTCTGGCTCTTACATAATATAAATAAAATAAGCGTACCCCGACAGATGCATGTACTGGATCACCCTGGTCACATTTTGGCGATATCTCAAAAACGCCATCACATATAAAAAGGGCCCTCCCTTTAAACCCTCATTAATACCTTAATTTGATTACCCATTATCGTAACAAAACCTGGTCCGCCTTATGGCGATGTTCGAAAAGGCGTCCTCCACCTATAAGAAAACTAAGGCCACGCTCTTTAAAAAGAACCCATTAACACCTTGTTATTTGAGACCAAATTCAAAAACGCATTCTAGATTCGCCCCTGGTCCACGTGATGCGATATACCGAAAAGGCGGCCACCCATAGAACTAAGGGCCACTCCCTATTTAAAACACTCATTACACTTTCGTAGAATCATATCGTACAAACAAATCTAGAGTCACCTGGCAAACATTATGGCGATATCTCGAAAGGAATCCAACTATAGAACTAAGGCCATCCCTTCTAAAATACTCATTATACACCTTGTCATGTACCCATATCGATACAAACAAAATCAGAGTCACCCCCGGTCCACCCCTATGGCGATACTCGAAAAAAGGCGTCCACATTAGAAATAAGGCCCACGCCCTTTTAAAATAATAATTAACACCTTAATTAGATACCAATATATTCGTACAAACGCATTCTAGATTCACCCATGATCCACGTTTATGGCGATATACCCCCGAAAAAGGCGTCCAACCCATAGAACTAAGGCCCACTCCTTTTACAACACTTATTAACACCTTTCTTTGATAACATATCGTACAAAAAAATCTAGAATTAACCTGTCCAACCTTTACGGCGACATCCCCGAAAAGGCATCCACATATAATAACTAAGGCACACCCCTTTTAAAATAACCATTAAAACCTTTCATTGATACCATATCGTACAAACAAATTTAGAGTCAACCCTGGCCCACCTTATGGCGATATCTCGAAAGGCATCCACCTATAGAACTAAGGCCCACCCCTTTTAAAAATAAATAACACCTTTCAATTTGATACACCAATATCGTTACAAACAAATCCTAGAGTTCACCCTGGTACACGTTATGGCGATATCCCGAATCCCTTTTAAAATACTCATTAACACATTTCATTTATACCCATATCGATACAAACAATTCTAGAGTCACTGGTCCACCTTTATGGCGATATCTGAAAGGGTCCACCTATAGAACTAAGGCCCACGGCCTTTGAAAAAGTATGGCGATATTCCAACATGGAGTCCCTCATAGAACTATGGCCCACTTCCATTTGATACACATGTCATACAAACACATCCAGGGTGTTAGCCTAGGTTCGTCTACACGATGGTGATTTTTCCTTACTTGGTCTCCACAGCTCTCAACTGAGTAGTGGTAATGTCTCGGTACACCCGAACTTACAACCCTCATGACTGCGTGGAAATAGAAAAATTAGCTTTTTAAAAGTAAGAACACCGACGAGGACGGCGCGCCGCCACGCCGCCGCCGATGATAATGTGATCAGCGTAAACCTCTAGTCACGAGGCAACGTATTATCTTACCAAAATTACATTTATTACGGAAACTGATTTTACTACAAACATGGAAGTTGGGACGAGTGGGTCCTCGACATCTTTCCTGTTGTCTTATTAAAGAACTATCAACACAGTTTAACGCGCTAGATAGTTCCGGTTTATGTCCTCAATCTACAACGACTCGTACAAAAAGTAGCGTGATAGCACTCAACTTACCGAAAGCTCAAAATACTCGAAAAGTATGGTGTCTGCGAGATATCAGGGGCTCACTTAGATTCAAAGAAGTGCCTCTAGGAGTTTTTCCATCTTCGTACCGAGAACAGTCGGCTTTCACATCTGAAATCGTCTTATCCTCAAGCGAATGGTCTACATATATCATATTCGTAAAATGTCGATCAAGCAGATATCTCGTCCGAAATCGGCTCATCTATTTGCATACGAGCTATTCCCAACTCACACAAATCAATGCTTTGACACAATCTCCAGATTGTCACTCATATTAATATCCCAGTATTGCATTAAGGTTTTTCACTGACGTATTTCGGAATGTATTTTAAACACAATGTGAATTAAATAAAAATAGAGAAACCACAGAAAACTATCGTTTCTTCTCATACTGTATTCCTTTACGTTCTCATTTTACAATAACTCTCTCAAGCAAAAAACTTAAAAAACACGGTCTGTTTCTAGTATATGTGAACCATGTTGAAGTAAATGAAGACCCAAAATATTTACTTAAACATACTCTCTGCTACATAATTGGCTTGAGCTAACCTATGACTAAAGTTCTTTCAGGCCATTACTCATACTTACCATAGACTTGACTTGACTGAGACTTGTCACTACAGTTCTGTTAACATGAACATGCATGGTACTGATACTCAACTGAGCACACACTTAACTTAACTCTTAGAAGTTTGTGGAATTTCGATTTGCTAGTACAGTTCTAAGTGATGTTTCCTATTTTGAGATGTCATTGTTTGTTTCCATTCATTTTGACATTTTGTCATACAAATTGACATTTACAGATGTCTTAAACAATTTTTACACGCATAAATGATTGTAGTACTCAAAACAAACTTTGTTTAAAAACCACTATACTTTGTAGCAAATATTTCACAATGAAATGACAGCTGGAAAACAGCTGATTATGATGCCAGATTGTATGCGCTAAGTGGAGTATACTCGTGGCTAAGTCCCCCAGTTTACGTCAACTTTTACTTTTAAATATCTGTTTTTTAATCAAAATAACAACATCATAATTATTACGGAACTACATTCGTTCTTTTACCCTGAGTACACATTTTTTTTGCCTTTTGACACTTAGGTTTCTTCGAATTTCGAAAAAAAAAGTTCAAGCATTCATTTGAGCGTTTGAATTAGACGCGCATCTCTGAATTAGACCGAAAAATGCTAGAATCCAGAAGCACTGAAGTCAAACGCCGGCAAGCAATGTCATATAAAATATGCCTTACAAAACTGCCAAAGCTGTTCATTAATCCTTCGGCTATTAAAATTATTTAGTATTTATTTTTATTTTCGTTTTTATACCTGCGCTTTTTGGCGTGGAAATTGAGGCGAAAACGCAATTTTCATTTATTGAATAACGCACTTCGACGCATTCTGTACCTTCTTCAGGGGTTCTGTATCTATGAAAACATTAGAAAATAAAACCGACATTTTTAACGAATTAATGAGCTTAATACCGGCTTATAATAATTGAATATTCAATTATTATCCCACCCAGCATATTTTGAAATTATAATCATATTAGGGTCTTTTTCTAGTCTCCAGCCATGACCAAAATAAGCATATATGCGCTCATTTTCTGATCAGCAAAGACTCTCTCGTCGGGATAAAATGGTACCCTACGCGCGACTACACTTGGTGAGCCTCTTTTAAACCCATATTTCTAATCAGTATTTAGTCTTTTTCGAGTCAAATTTACCATCATTATGAGTCTTGTGGGAATAATTTTAAGTGTGTTTTAAAGCTTTTGCGATCAAAAGAAGACTCGAAATCGACTCCCTCTTATGAGTGAAATATGATTTATGAAAAAGCAACAAGAAAATGCAAAGCCGACAAAAATGTTTACTCAATCATATTTCGATCCCCAGTGTGATCAATTTGTGATCGCTTTACATTTTGTTGTTGCTTTTTTAATAAATCATATTTCACTCAGAAGAGGGAGTCGATTTCGAGTCTTCTTTTGATCGCAGAATTGATTAAACCGTTTTAGTCGTCAAAAGGAGTCGAAAAGTTCTCATTGTGCTGATTTATACTTTAATCAAACTTCCATATGCTATGTGGGATGTTTGTTTAAGAGAAACTGAAAGACTGAAACTGTCATATTTTTTTAAATATTTTCTTTTATACATACATCGAGTTTTTTCGAATTTCGAAAAGTACGAAAATTACTTTGAGAGTTATTTATTTACCTTAAGTTAAGTTGTACTGGCCGGTCAATAAAGACCACAACCACAATAAAGCAAAGCTTGACGACAACCGTAGCCAAGCACTGGCTTCTTGATTATTTTGAAAGCGGCAGCCACCAATGTAAGTTACAGGAAACAGTAGCGAAACATTTAGAAAAAAATAATTAATTAATTAACAGACACTGGACACACAGCTGATTTTGCCAACACAAGAATTTTATACAAAGAAAGGGGGAAAAAACTAGGTACATACTGGAAAGCCTTGGGATACTGCAAAAAAGAGAGAAAACAATAAATAAGATGGAAGATACGGATCAAATAGCTTCGTCATATGTTTTATGTTTACATGATAAAAAAAAATTTAGACTTTAGTATTGACAACACTACCACAAGAGGTGGTACCGATATTTTTATTTCTATGTTTTTCACGTTTAATAAGTGTAGTTTTTTAATGTAAAATTGTGCAATTTTTAATGTAAGTTATATATTGTGAGTCTACTGACAATGTTATATGCCTATGTATGTATCTACGCAATGTCTATGTATGTATCTGCGCGTGATTACCAAGTAGATATGTTTGCAATGGCCTTTTAAATTAAAACTCATATCTGTAATTTCTTTTTTCACCAGAAAATAAAATGGAAATGCCCCTGATGATGTTAAAAAATTTTAGCGAAACGTCGGGAAAAACAGTGGAATGTTTCATTTGCACTAATCAGCGGTTAGATCGGACTAGCCTATGAAAAAGAAAATTGCTCTAAAAATACATATATAAAAATTTTTTAACCGATCGTATTACAAAACACATATTAATTAATTATGTTAAAAAAAACGCCCAAAATAATGATTTTAGCTTTTATTACCTCTTATTTACTTCTATTTTAGTTTTTATTGACAAAATAAAAAGGACGCTACTCACTGTCGCTCCCCGAAAATGGAAATAGGTTTAATCCAGCTACAACGGCTTTCGTGATTGATTGTCGTGCAGTCCTGTCGCGCTGAAACAACCACACTCATAAGAACATATGTAAAAATAATATGACAGATGTGTCGGCTACACCGCCGTCGTGAATTTGATCAGCCCTAAGGCGGCTCTTCACTCCAAGAGTGAAAATAGAAATCTGCCGGTATTCGAATAAAGAGAAAAAAATATGCAATTCATTAAATAATAACAAAATACGTTTCGATAAACTTATAAGCAAAACTTAACTTTATTTGTAATGCAATAATTGCAACAAAAAACGGGGAATTGAAAATTCGCATTATATCTTCTTTGCAAAAGTTTGGTAAAGAAATATTACAAAAAGCATATTATTTTCCTCAGTTCCATCATAATCTCCTTTAAAAAAAAATTGTTTATGTTTCCATACATCTACTCCATCTCTTTTCCATTCCATTTAATGCAAACTTTAGTTTGGGTAAAATGGCGAAAGTGGTTTAACTTTTCAAGAACACAGCAACTCAGTGAAAGCATAAATTCAAAACTTAAACTATTATTCGCAAGCAGCCACAGTGAAATGCGGTTGAAGCTTTTTGTTGTGAAAGTCGCAAACTTGCAAAAATTTTAAGCCATTTCGAACAATATATTTAATTTTGTTTTTTTCTAAAACAAATTTGGATGTATTTAATTTTCGAAACTTGTTGGACATTTTTTGGCTGTCAATTTTCCGCTTTTGACTATGAAGGATCTTAGCTTAAGGAAGGATAAGACAAACTCACTTCTAGTAAAATTTTAAAACATTTTACATGCAAAAAATAATTTACGACAATGAATTTCTTTTTAGACGAAAAAACAATTTATAAAATAAATAAAATATTAATCCTCCATCGTACACACATACATACTTATATACAAATATCAACAAAATTTATAAATTTACTCAATTTCTAACTTTTTGCCAAACTGTTTATATATTGCTTTGTCGCAAAATAAATATTTTCCTATACAAATATTTGCGCATGTTTTATAAAGCAACTGAATTATTCATTTAACTTTTAACTCAAACAGTTGACGAAAGCTTATTTGACAGCCAGCTGATATAAGTCAAAATTTATCAAAGAAAATGAAATAAATACAAAAACACATTAACATATGTGCATACTTATGTACATTAGGGTAGTCCTCAACATCAAACAAGCGTTTTTTTTTGTATCACCCTTTTAAACGGTAAAATGTAGGTCAAAAATAGCACATGCCAGTTTTGGAACCGATTCGAGACTTTTAGGGTTGTCACATAGTGAACAAAATTAATTTCTTTCTATGGAGGCTCGAAAAGTTAAATATTTATTTATTGTATTTTACATCCAAAATCGATAATACTTACTGTATTGGATATCAAATCACATACAAAATTCGGCCCGTATAAGAATCAGTTGAGATGTGTCACACTGTGATTAAATCGAGTTTGTAATTTTTGCAAAATATCTATTTTATAACGTTCCCTCACCCAATTATGAGGAAGTCAGAATAGCAATAATAAAATTAAAAAACTATCACGCCCGGGCGCTGATGGATTGATTGCGGAGCTTTTGAAAAACAGCGGCAAGGTGTTGGTAGGGCTCCCCGGCAAAAATCGCGAGTACTCCATGCATGCATGTATGGAGTACTCGCTATGGACCAAGCGAGTGCTCCAAAATCAACCACAATTCCTATAAATAATATGGTCCAATTAACATTGCGATGTCCTAGGACTGGACCATATACTCCAGCTCCGCATTACATCAGAGTAATCCATGGAGTACCAACAGTCCAATAAACATCGTGTTAGTGATTACAATCGTTAAAAACGAGCAATGATCGGTTACAATATGTTCGTGTAGAAACATGAGTTGGTCCATTGCTGCATTACAATGGAGTATAATGGTAAGTACCCTAGTATGACACAAGTGGACCACATGATCCAGCGATTTTTGCAGGGACATTGTAAAATATGCTTGGAGGAGTGCATGCCTAATGATAGGAGTCTAAGTGTTCGTTACCCAGGTTACAATATGGAGGATGCTGCAAAATGCGCCAACTATCACGGAACCATTCTTTTTAATAGCACATATAATATCCTATCAAGCGTGTTATGCGAAATATTGCAGCTAAACGCATATCGGCTGATTGGACTTTAACAGATCGGCTTCAGACATGGATAATCTACCATCGACCAGATTTTTACTATGCGTAAAGTCTCGAAAAAGCCTAGAAATAGAATCGACAAACAACACCTCTTCGGCGATTTTAAAGTCGTCTACCACAGCACGAAAAGGAGCTGTTTATACGCCGCGATGTCTGAATTTTATTTCGCCGGTTATGCAAAAGAACCTTGAGCAACACCATTACCTCGGTGAAAAGGACCTCTACGAGCCGTTCGAAGCTAACGAAGAAAATTTGATAATGAGCTTACGAGCTTTACGCAGACATCAGCATGCTTCGGCAAATTAAAAGGCAGCGGCTACGCTGGCTAGACCACGTTATACGAAAGGAAGATGATGCTCCAGCTTATAAAGTGTTTTTGTCGGAACCCACCTATGAAAGCAAAAGAAGAGGGCGGCTTCGTCTTGTTGGAAGGCCAAAACCGCCAACTAAATAAGTAAGCAAGGAGTTTTCAAAATTTAATGATTCATATAACGACCTTAATGAAACATTTTGGGAAGAATCAATAAAAGGCCTAGTTCAAAAAGCGCATGGTATGTCATATAACTGAGCTTAGAGATAGATTATATTACTCACTCAGACTGCATACTTGAATTAATCTTAACTTTGTTTTTAAGAATATTTGTGGCTAAGTTTTAGAGATGAACATGATTTTGTTTGTACCTGAAAAGAGAAAAAAGGTTTGAAAATTATTTATTTTGCCCTTGCGAATTGAATAAATTACAAACTTGAAAGCAAAAATCGACTAAGTCCAATATAAAGAGTAGGACTTAGGCGGCTATTGCTTGAGAATATGTAAATTATTGAAAGAATAAGATCTATGTACTTTTGGCGGCCACCGTGGTGTGGTGGTAGGGTGCTTCGGCTACCACACCGATGGTCTGGGGTTCAATTCCCGGTCAACGCAGCATCATGCACTTAGAAACAAGTTTTTTCTATTAAAAACAAGTTTTTCTAAGATTGGTCGCCCCTCTGCAATGATTTGGCAAACACTCCAGCGTCTGCAATAAAAAGCTTCTCAGTGACAACCCATCTGCCTTACAGATACCGCTCGGAGTCCGCGTCTAATATAGGACCGCCAATTTGTAGGAAAGTTTAAAAAGCAGCACCATGCGAATTGGAAAAGGAGCTAGGCCCAAATTCTCTTCGGAGATATATCGCCCCTTTTATTTATTTTTTATGTATATTATATTCTTTTTATTTCTTTAACTTTTTTTCTGACATTAAAAATCCAAAACCCACAAAAAACATCTGCCTCTCATTCGTACACCAGCACGAAATGCTTTAAACAGTTTTTAGGATGAGTTATTCAAACACTCAAATTGCAGAAGTACGAGGGGTACGGCAGTTGTCTTGAAATATATATGTACATGTACATTGTACGCACTTAAGTAAACGAAAATATTTTTAAGTACACACAAATGTACAAATATCAACATTTGCATGTGCAGAAGCGCTACAATACAAAAACCAGTAAGGAAGGTTAAGTTCGGGTGTAACCGAACATTGCATACTCAGCTGAGAGCTTTGGAGACAAAATAAAGGAAAATCACCATGTAGGAAAATGAACCTAGGGTAACCCTGGAATGTGTTTGTGTGACATGGGTATCAAATGGAAGGTATTAAAGAGTATTTAAAGAGGGAGTGGGCCATAGTTCTATAGGTGGACGCCATTTAGGGATATCGCCATTAAGGTGGACCGAGGCTGACTCTAGAACTTGTTTGTACGATATGGGAATCAAATGAAAGGTGTTAATGAGTATTTTAAAAGGGAGTGGGCCACAGTTCTATGGTGGACGCCATTTCGGATGTCGCCCTAAAGGTGGACCAGGGCTGACTATAGAATGTATTTTTACGATATGGGTATCAAAAGAAAGGTGTTAATGAGTATTTTAAAAGGGAGTGGCCCTTAGTAGTATATGTGAAGGAGTTTTTGAGATATCGACCAAAATGTGGACCAGAGCGACCCAGAACATCATCTGTCGGGTACCGCAAATTTATTTTTATATATAATACCACGATACTGTTCCTGCCAAGATTCCAAGGGCTTTTGATTTTGCCCTGCAGAACTTTTTCATTTTCTTCTACTTAATATGGTAGGTGTGACACCCAATTTACAAAGTTTTTTCAAAGTTATGTTTGCGTCAATAAACCAATCCAATTACCATGTTTCATCCCTTTTTTATATTTGGTATAGAATTATGGCATTTTTTAATTTTTCGTAATTTTCGATATCGAAAAAGTGGGCGTGGTCATAGTCCGATTTCGGCCATTTTTTATACCAAGATAAAGTGAGTTCAGATAAGCACGTCAACAAAGTTGAGTAAAGATATATCGTTTTTGCTCAAGTTATCGTGTTACCGGCCGAGCGGAAGGACAGTCGGTGGACTGTGTATAAAACCTGGGCGTGGCTTCAACCGATTCCACCCATTTTCACAGAAAACAGTTATCGTCATAGAATCTATACCCTACAGAATTTCATAAGCGTTGGTAAATTTTTGTTCGACTTATGGCATTAAAAGTATTCTAGACAAATTAAATGAAAAAGGGCGGAGCCTCGCCCATTTTGAAATTTTCTTTTATTTTTGTATTTTGGTTGCAACATATCATTATTGGAGTTGAATGTTGACATAATTTACTTATCTACTGTAAAGATATTCAATTTTTTGTTAAAATTTGACTTAAAAATTTTTTTTCAGCACACGTATAGTAATAGGAGTAACGTTCCTGCCAAATTTCATCATGATATCTTCAACGGCTGCCAAATTACAGCTTGCAAAACTTTGAAATTACCTTCTTTTAAAAGTGGGCGGTGCCACGCCCATTGTCCAATCTTTTACTAATTTTCTATTCTGCGTCATAAGTTCAACCAATCTACCAAGTTTCATCGCTTAAGCCGTATTTGTTAATGAATTATCGCACTTTCTCTGTTTTTCGAAATTTTCGTAATCGAAAAAGTGGGCGTGGTTATGGTCCGATTTCTTTCATTTTAAATAGCGATCTGAGAAGAGCGCCCAGAAACGTACGTACCAAATTTCATCAAGATAACTCAAAAATTACTCAAGTTATCGTGTTTACTGATGGACGGACGTACGGAAATGAATTTCTTTTTCGCCCTGATCATTTTGATATATAGAAGCCTATATCTATCTCGATTAGTTTATGCCGTTACGGATTACCGTTATGCGAACAAAATTAATATACTCTCTGAGCTCTGCTCAGCTGAGTATAAAAAAGAAAAGATTTCTAAACAAAAGAGCTACAACCATTTATTTATTTGGCAAATGAAAAGACACAAAGCGAAAAACTTGTTTTAGAAATCAAAAGTGGAAAATGTCCTCTTATCGAGTGACGAATTATGTAAACATGTCTACTTGACGCTTCCCAAGCTAAATTTTAATACAATTATATTTTTTTACAATTAGTTCTTAGCTCTTTCATGTCTCATTGATGTTAAATGAATGATGTATAATTTCGTTGGGATAAGACATGTATATAATTACGAAATATATATTTATACAGATCTTAAGAAATCTTATATGATATATTTTGTCGAAATTTTTTAAGAGGAAAACAATTTTGGGTAATAAGATGGAAACACTTCCAGAGCAAGAACCAATAAACATACCCCGCATTAAAAAATGAGAGAGCAAAAAATCATAGTTATCGGTGAAATAAATTTTTTCGGCGTGACGTCACGCTTTTGACAACATGTTTCATTGCCGACGCAGTATTCAGACTTTATTCCAATCAGAGTATTTTGCTCCGCTCTTGCCTCCCACTACATTTTTGTGCGCTTTGCACACAGAGTATATTAACTTTGATTGAATAACGGTTGGTTGTACAGGTATAAAGGAATCGAGATAGATATAGACTTCCATATATCAAAATCATCAGTATTGGAAAAAAATTTCATTGAGCCATGTCCATTCGTCCGTTCGTCTGTCCGTTAACATGATAACTTGAGGAAATATTGAGATATCTTCACCAAATTTGCTACACGAGCTTATCTAGACCCAGAATAGATAGGTATTGAAAATGAGCGAAATCGGATGATAACCACGCCCACTTTTTATATATAAACCATTTTGGAAAACACAAAAAACCTGATTATTTAGTAAATAATACACATAGAATGCTTAAATTTGACATGTGGACTGACATTGAGACTCTTGATAAAAATTTGAAAAAAAAATTTTAAATGGGCGTGGCACCGCCCACTTGTGATAAAATCAATTTTACAAGTATTATTAAACATAAATAAAAAATCGTTAAACCTATCGTAACAGAATTCGGCAGAGAGGTTGCCTTTACTATAAGGAATGCTTTGAAGAAAAATTAACGAAATCGGTTAAGGACCACTCCCACTTTTATATAAAAGATTTTAAAAGGGTCGTGGACGAATAAAATAAGCTATATCTTTGCAAAAAAGAGCTTTGTATTGATAGAATTTTACTTTCTAAATTGAATTATAACATTAAATTGGAAAATACTAACATTTTTGAATACGGGTGTGGCACCACCACTTTTATGACTAAGCAATTTTCTATGTTTCGGGAGCCTTTGCAAATCTTTTAAACGCGTTCTTAACGGGCTCAATCGTAGGCTGTTTTGAATTATTCGCTGGCTGTGAGTAATTACTTTAAATTCATATAGCTCATACACAAACGCTGTTGGTAAAGTTCGGCTACCTACCAACTGTCTCCCTATGCATCCGACTAGCACCAGTTCGGTGAGAGTCATTAAGCCTGTACTACGAAATTGTTGTTTCGCGTGACTATCTCATATTTTCATTGCACTCGCTCATGCGGATCGAGTCCCACACTTTCTAAGCCTTGTTTCAACTAACATCACATAGGCTAAGTGTTAATGCAAGCGCAGTCTTTATAAATTGTTCGCTATATGGAGAAATATAGAATGTAAGTGTAAGCTTAGTACGCGGGATTGGTAAGCTAACTACACAATGAATGCGTCAGTGTAGTTATTACTCTGTGAACAATGTACGTGTTAGAGATGATATGAAAGAAATCTAACGTCAAACTTTAGCAATGAGTTTTATCAGTTTGTTATGGAAATCCTTGTGGTAAGCTATCGATTTTTTAGTGACAGGTTATCGAAAAATAATGGATTTACTATTAAAAAGGAACCAATTCTTATCAAAAGCTTATCGAAAACATTACGATTCCTTGTCGAAAAATTATAGATTTTTTATCCAAGGATTTTCGATTAGTTATCAAAACATTATCGTTTTTTTTTCAAGCTAGCAATCGATATTCTATCGAAAAGTAATCCATTTACTATAGATAAGTTATCGATTTGTTAATTAATGGTTGACTATCTAAAAGTTATCAATTACTTTTCAGTGTATTACCGATCTGTTATGTAACCGATACCGATTAAACTTCGATACAAATTTTAAAAATTTTAAAAATCTACTTTCCTATGCAATTATATCATATAAACCCAATAATACACTTTTTACGAACTTTCAATCAACAAGGCCAAATCCATTAATACGAGTATCAATTTCAGCTAAACTCAAAAGAAGATTATTTGTTTAATAAAAAAAAATACTAAAATAAAGGCACTCAAAATAAAATGATCGACAACGTTAAAAATATTTGCTGAATTACTACAAAAAAGACTGCAATTTTGAATTGTAAGCACGTGCGGCAACAAAATTAAAGTTGAGCTGAGCAGTTTTGCTGCCAGAGAATTGCATTGGCGGCCAACTGCAAGGATTCAAGTAAATGGAAAGCATAAAAATTGAATAAAAATACGAAATGGATAGATCTCATAATTTTACCTAAAGGAACTATATAGGATTAATTCTCTTTTTTCTGTTGTTTTTTTTTAGTTAAGAGCAGCGAAAAAATTACGATGCTTCAAAATCAAGAGCAAAAACACACACTCTAACATTAACATACAAATAAATGCATTTAAGCGAATAGACTTTGATGCAAATTGTATTTGTTGTTTTATTTGCATAAATTCACTTTGCTCGACAATGCGCAGAGATTTTATTTCTATTTTATTTCTGCGCTAATGCCAAAGTTGCTGCTGCATTAAGTCAAATGAAAGCGCGACTAAAGTGATGGATTGTAAAAGAAATTTAGAATGCTCGGCGCACACATTTCTCAAACGCATTTGGCACGCAATCGTTAGTTGGGTGTAAAGTGAAGTAAGTTGAAACTTGAATACAATGTAATGTTGATGTAATATTAATGTTTGTGTAACGTGCATGCGTACATATGTATTTCAGTATTGTACAGAATTGAAGCACTTAAATTTAAATTAGTGTTGCAGCCAACTGAATTTTATTTCCGTTTATATATTATGGCATTGAGGGCTTGAACGAATTTAAAAACAGGCAATGAAATTACTTTTTGGAAGAAATGCCACTTACATTATGGAAAAGTTGTAAATTTTGATGAAAAAGTTATCGATATGTTATAAACAAGTTATCGATGTGTTGTAGAAAAGCTTTCGATTTGTAATCGGTGAAAGAACAACAATTTATCGAAAAATTATCGATATGTTTCCAGCAAGTTATCGATTTGCTAACGAAAAGTTACCGGTCAAAGAGTTATGGAAAGTGTATCGCTTTGCTATTTGAGTTTTGCCAATTTCTACCCTGCGTGTGGTCCACTTTTCTTTCGAAAGGGTATCGATATGCTATCGAAAATGTATTGAAAAGTTATCGAAACTGCATGTAAAGTGTTTCACTTTGTTAGTTGAGCGGAGTCGAATCTCGGCAGTGTTTGGCAAGCACTGCGAGTGTATTTCTGACATGAAAAGCGCCCAGTGAGAACTCATCTGCCTTGCAGATGCCGTTCGGTACAGACATAAAAGAATTAGGTCACTTCCCGCCAATTTATATGAAAAATTAAGAGAAGCACCACGCATGTTGGAAGAGAAGCTCGGTCTTGAATCTCTTCGGAGGTTATCGCCCTTTAAATTTATTTATGTTTATCGATATGTTATCGCACAGTTATGGATTTTTTATTAAAAAGTAATGATTTGTGATGAAAAATTTATTGATTTCATGTGGAAAGGTCGTCAATTTCTTATCGCAGTTTTACTAATTTGCTATCGATTTGTAATCGATGAGTCATCGGTTGGTTATGAAACAGTTACCAATAAAAGTTCAATACCAAATTGATAACAACATCTGTAATCAAAAGATAACTAGCCTATAAGATACCAATAATAAGCTATTTACTGGGTCATAATATGCCCAGAATAAGCCGATAACTCGAATATAATTATTCGTTATCGATAATAAGGGGATGATTAAACAATAACTTTTCGGTATCGGTTGTTACCAACAAAAAACCGACGTGGTTCTTCTCAAAAAGCCACAATTTTGTTCCCAGCAGTAAATGACAAAGGCTTGGATGTAAATATGAAAGCGTCAGAAGGCAGTGAGAATAGTGAATGTGAATGCGAAAGCTTCGTCACTTCGATACGAGAGCAGTCACTCTTGATGAAAAAGCTTCAAATTAAAACTCGTCAGCTGTAATTGAGATTCAGTTGACTAATCTTTTTAAGTTAATTTAAAAGAGAGTATTCAGTTGTGAACGTGAAAGCGGCAATTCTATATACGAACAACTGTAACTAAGACAGTGTCAAATGAATATGAAAAACCGTTAACCGATATGGTAAATGGTAAAGATCAATTTGAAATGGAAAATGTTATTTCGATATGAGAATAGTCAATTCTAAACGAGAAAAAATCAAAATAAAATTCGAAAATTCGAAAAATTAGAATATGCCATTTGAAAGCCAAAGGAAAATAAGAAAATATCTACTTGGCTATTTGAAGATCAGCTCCCGATCCCCTAATGGCACGAAGGATTTCGCATAACAAATAACGACGACTACGTCGTTCATTTCGCGTTATTATTTTTTACTTTCCAGTTTTTACTAGCTGGCTTGAGGTCTGAATTGAAATAAAAACACAAGGGTTTTTTATATATTACCAATATATTTCGATTACATACGGTAATCGTCTTCAGGGTGTAAACATAAAAAACAACAAAATAAATAAATAAATAACAAATTTTCTAACATACAAATTTTAAAAAATTAATCACATACATTTTTTACACGTGTGTATCACTTGACGTGGAGTTTATTACTGATCGTTTATTTGTCAACAAATATCTATAGAAGCTAGCGGAGTTATCTATGTCCGTTTTGTAGTTCATTCGTTTGCTGGTTGGTGTGTTAAAAATGTGAAGCATTCCCAGAGTAAGTCGTTTTCTGTAATGTTGTTCTTGTTGAAGAATAGTAGCTTTGTCAAAGTTTGATCAGTGGGAGTTTTCAGTACAGTGGGCTGTGCAGTTTTTTGGTTTGCAGTATGGTGGCAATATTTGTAATCCGATTTGTGTTGCGCTATTCTAGTTTTAAGTTTGCCTTTTGTTGTTCCAACTTATACGCTGTGGCATGGTTCGTTGTTTTTTCCATTGCAAGGAATTTCGTACACTCTATTGCTTTTTTCTGTATGTGGAATTTTTTATTTTGTTTGATTATATATGTTTTTTAATGTATTTATCGGCTTATGAGCTATTTTTACTTCATATTCGTTGTAGCAGTCTGATTTGGCCAATCGTTCCGACAATTTTGGCACATAAGCTACTGACCTAAATATTTTCTGCCGTTTTTCTTTTTCTTTTCCTCTTTGCTGATTCTTTTCTTCTTGATATTTATTTAACAGTGTTTTAATTATGTTTTCGGGAAAATCATTTCTTCTTAACAATAGCTTTAATTCATTTTTAATTTCCTCGTGGTAAGTGTCATCCGTAATTTCTAACATTCTTCTTATACAGCCCATTGCTGTATTCATTATCATCGCCTTTGGATGCTTTGAATAAAAGTTCATGATTCGTTCTGTTGATGTTGATTTCTTATACCATTTTAACTTCAATTCGTTTTTGCTTCTAATAACAATTGAGTCAAGATATGGTAGTTTTCCGTCTCCTTCATGTTCCGTTGTAAAATTTATATATGTGTTGAAAGAGTTTCGTGTGTCCAGCGTACTTTTTACATCATCCTCGTGTATTATAGCAAATAGATCGTAGATTTTGTGAGTAATCTGGGTACTCTTTCTAATTTTGTTGTTGTGTTCTCTAATAGTTTTTCCATCACTATATCGGTAATTACTGGTGATGTTGGGGATCCCATTGGCAATCCTTTTAGCTGTGTATACAATATATCATTAAATTTGAAATACTTATTTTCTTCGATGCAAAACGTAAGTATTTCCATAAACAGTTTTTTATGTATATTTGTGTGTTGTTCTATTTTCATCCAATTGTCTCTTATGATCCCAAGGGCTAATTGTGTGGGAATGCTGGGAAACAGGGAAATTACGTCGAAAGATATTAACTTTTCATTGTCAAAAATGTAGGTGTTGTTAATTTTTGTTTTAAACTCAAGTGTATTTTTAATGTTGTATGCTGAGTTTGCTGTTGCGTTTGTGTACTGTGTGTGTGTGTGGATCACCAGAACACAGCCTATGCAAATATATAGCAGAAGGTAATGGAAGGTAGAAAAAAGAAAGCTGAGGTAAAAGAGAAAGTTGCATGAGCTTGTAAATTTGTAAGGGCGCAAATCCAGAAGTTATATTTTAAATTTAGATTTGAAAGTAAAAATCTTTGGGAGTTTTAATCTATAATCAAATTTTTGGACTAAGTATATTTTGCGTTTCTGGCAACATATTCGGCAAATATAGACTTTATTTTGCTAGCTACGAAAAATGCCCTACAGGGTTCTATAAACATATGTACACACACACATTTATACAGGTTTTGTAACTAAATATTTTTGTAAATTTATAGTTGGCGTCCAGTGAATATTTTTTAAGTTTTTTGCTACCCATTCGTCTGCAATTACTATCCTGCCATCCAATTGTGTGTGGATTAGTTCACTAACAAATAACTGTAGTTCGGTGAGTGCTGTAATGAATATACAAACATCATATATATACTTACATACAAAAATCATATTCATATTAATATAGCAAACATGCACAAAAATATACATATACCCCTTGTATATAGGCATGCCAATTACTTTATAATCATTTTAGCGCTGAGTGCGGTGCACTATAAACTGCAAACTTAATGGTTGGTGGTCGTGTGATGGAAACAAACTTTTGCCGGAATCGTAATAAATTTTATTGCAGTTGCTATTGCTGATGTAGTTTTGCTACAGCCGTTGCCAGTATTGATGTTTATTTCATGAACCTAACTACCTTGCAAGAAACAAAACTTATACACGAAATAAAAAAAATTAAAAAAAGGTTTGCTCGAAAGCGTTCTTGACTCTTTTAATCTTACCTTAAATTTTAACATTAATTTTAGTTTTGTTTTAAATTTGGTTCTAACTTTAATTTGAATTTTTTTTTAATTTTATCTTTAATTCTAATTTCAATTCAAATTCAAGTTGAAAATTTAGTTTTAATTTTAATAATATTATTTCTTTCAATTTACATCTTAATTTAAATTTTAATTTTATTTTAAACTCAACTTAATTTGAAATAAAAATTTTTATTTTATTTTAGTTTCAATTTTACCTCAGGTTTAATTTTAACTTTTATTTTTATTATACTTTTAATTTAAAATTGTATTCTTATCCTTAAATTTTAATATCAACTTTATCTTAATTTTAAATTTTTTTCGATTTAACTTCAATTTTAATTTAATTTTAATTTCAGATCTACTTTAAAATTTTTATTTAAGTTTAAATTTTAATAATTTCAATTCAATTTTAATGTTAATTTTAAAGTTAACTCTATTTGAATTTTAATATTTGTTTTAATTGTTAGGTTTTTTATAAATTTAGATTTGAGTTTTAAATTTTAACTTCAATATTACATTGATATTTGTTTGTTTTTTTTATTTTATTTTTTGTTTTAATTTTTACTTAAATTTTTTTTTAGTTTTAAATTTTTATCTCCAATTTTATTTTGATTTTAGTTTTGATTTAATTTTAATTTTAGTATTTATTTAAATTTTTATTTTTATTCCAATTATATTTTTAATTTAATTTTAATTAGTGTATTTAGCGACCTGTTTGACGTGTAAATAAAATGTATGTAAACATTATTTTTGTTTTAATGTTGATTTTTATTATTTGTTAAAATTTAAATATATTATTTGTTAAAAATGTGATTTTAATTATAATTTAAATATTTTATGTTTGTCAACAGTCTGCCCTGAAGACGGTTACCGGTGTGTAGCCGAAATATATTGGAGATAAACAAAACCATATGTGTTTTATTTAACATTGACCTAAAGCCGGAAAAATAAATAATTGTTTAATTTTAATTTATTTTTAAATTTGTTTTGGTTTCAATTTAAATTTTTAATTTTTATTTAATTCCAATTTTAATTTTAACTTTAATTAATTTAAATTTAATTTTTATTTTATTTATAATTTTAATATTTATTTTAATTTTAGTTTTAATTTTAATTTTAGTCTTAATTTTAGTTTTAATTTTAATTTCCATTATAATTTTAATACTTATTTAAATTTTAGCTTCAATTTTATTATCAGTATTTATAATAATTCTTATTTTTATTTTTTTTTATTTTATTTTTTTTTATTTTAATTTTAATTTACATTTTAATTTTAATTTTTAATTTAATTTTAATTTCAATTTAAATTTTAGTTTTGATTTAAATTTTAGTTTTAATGTTAATTTTAATTTCAATTTTAATTTTATTTTTGATTTTTTCTGTTATTTTAATTTTAATTTTTTTAATTTTAATTTTTATCTTTAATTTTAATGTAATTTAATTTTTTACTTTTTCAAGCTTTTGCTTTTGGAATTATTAAAAAATTTCCCTACAGGGGCTCTTGCCTCCCACAATATTGTAAGCTCATTTTTGCTGCAGTTACTAAAACTCTGCATACAGAATTTATTGTTAGTACGTGGAACTAATGACTGACTTGGTAGTACCACAACTTTGTTGAATATTTAGTTTTTGTGTTTGTTTGTATATTGCACATAGCCGCCAGTACATTTGATGTAATTATGTACTGTGATTTGCAATTTTCATAATAACAAGCGTTGAATGTAGCAAAACAAACGCAATAATAAAAAATTCATTAAAAAAATGATAGAAATGAAATCAAGAAACAACAAAAATATTTAAAGTAACCCCTTCGACACATTCGCCGCATATATTGACCAATCAAATACAAATTACAGTGAAAGAAAATGCTACATACATATACAGCCATTTATTTCCGCACACTATGATTAGAATAGAATAATCACCCCTATTCTGCATTTCGATTACGTTCCCGTTCTCCGCTCCGCTTTAATCGAAGTTTGGTATTCTGCATTACGACGGAATCGTAAAGAGAAGAGGAAGAGCAAATGATTTTTCGAAATCAGCTGTTGGTACGGAATGTGTGAACATTGGAACAAAATAAATTGAAGAAAATTTGTAAAAAACATTGAAAAACGTTTATATTTTATTATCCACGCCATTTTGTACAAAAAAAGCAATAGAATATATTGCCGCAGTGTTATATTTTTTTGAGTGAAGTGTTTTCATAATTGTAAGTGTGTTTTTTTCGTTCTTTTGGCCAATTCCCTGCCGTGGCCACCAAGTTTTGTTAAAACGGATTCCTGCACGAAAATAGTTGACATTTTCTGAATTTTAAGGATGCTAATTTCATTGCACTGGCCTAAAATACTTTATAAAGGTTTATTTATTCTTTCCGCAAGGATTGTTTACGTTTTCGCTTCACCTTCCTCTACGCCGGCAGCTTGCTTTGGCATATAACTGGACCCAACGAACAGACACAAATTATAGCTGTCTATTATAATGGAATCAATAGCCGCGGCATTATTTATGGAGTTGGAAAGCAACGCATACGAAAATTGCCAGGCGAGAATGGAAAGGCAAATATTGCGAGATTTGTGTAATCCATTTGAGATGAGTGACGAATTGTAAGAAATTGAACTCAAAAGTGGTAAAGTTTAATGACTTATTTTCTTATTTAGGTTCAAAAAAAACTTTCGACTTAACAAGGATGCTTTCAAGTATGTGTTAGATACTTTTGCGGGGCAAATACGTCCAAGGACTTCGACATCGACATGTTGTTTTTGACCTGGAAACATATAAAAAACAATCATCATCAAGCCTTCTACGTTTCTTAACAAGTTTTACTTACATTTTTGTTAAAATTCTGTTATAAATTAATAAAAAAATAAAAAGAAAATATTTTTCCGCCAACTAATTTGCAACTTAGAAAAACGGAACTACGATCGAAATGCAGAATACAAAAAATCGAACGATTCGAAGTTGGATCGAAAGAGATTGGAACACAGAATACCAAAATTGCCAAATCGAAAAGAATTCCAATCCAAGTCGAAATGCAGAATAGGGCTGAATATATTTTTTATCTTGATGTTCTTGCGACATTTCTTTAATAATATCTCTCAGTATGCTGGCTCGAGGTCAAAATTTGTTTGTCAGTTCCGCAAAAAACATAAAACAAAAAACTTAATGTTTTATTTTTTGTTCATACTAGTTAATTTAAAATAATTTTCTTTCGCATGTAATAATTGTTTTAATGAATGTAATGCAGAGTGTAGTAGTGACGTCATTAGTCAATAATGGCGGCATTTTTTCTTTCATAACTCCTTGTAGTCTACAAAAAATTGCGTTCGAAATATCAATTATGCAGATTGTCAATAAAACACACATATAAACATACATACGCATAATTCATATGTTTGTAGGTAAATATGCGTATAACAATCGCATAAGTTCAGCCCTCATAATTTGCTTTATATGCACATATATGTGATGGGGAAAATGATTTGTTAAATTTTTTCGTGCAAAAAAAAATGACTTAAAAGCATTACCTACACATTTTCGTGCGACTAATATAATTTGTATGGGTTTTTGGGTTGAAATTGAACATGCTTGCTTAGATGTGTATGTATGTAAATATGTATGTATGCACGCAATCCAGCTATGTAACTAAATGTTGTTGTTTTTTTATTTATTTTGTTTAAGATGAAATAATTAATATTGACTATATTGGAATTTCGTCGGAATTTGGAGTAATAACTAGCACTATACACAATCCGTATTAGGATTTTTATAGAGAATTGTGCTAAGCATATGTGAGTACATGTTGTACGTAATACCGTTGTAAATAACAGTTATTCTTTGATTGTTATACCGATAAAGGTACTACCCGAAGGTTTTGGTAGGTCAGAGCAATGTTGGTGGTCCTTTTCCGGATATAGATCTGGTATATTCTGGTAAAAAGCATAAAAGGTACCAGCTCGGCAACGATTGTAACCAAATTAAACCCTCAAGGCCATTCCTGCTCCCACCCCCATGAGGAACCTGGGGTCGCCTGCTAAATATGGTTTGAGATTGACAATTGAGTAGGGGAAGTTGTGAAGCTATAAGACTTTGCATTGCGCTTTTCCACTCCTTGAATTCCTCTCCTTTACCTTCTGTCTAAATTAGGTTGCAAAAAATTTAAGTCTGAACTAAGGAAACCAATGAGAATGGCTCAGAGTGTGGTATTGGGGGATAAGAGAGAATTTCCGTAATTTCTTTTACTGCTAATTAAAATTCACTTACATTTTCTTCTTCAGAATGCCATCTTTATTATCATAAAATGTATGTGACTTTTGGCCAAATTATACAAAATGCGAAAACTGCGGTCTCGCTTCACTGAAGTGAAGCCTTGTATATAATATATATGGCAATCAAATCCAGTTTTTTTTTCTGTTACAGTCTTTGCTCTTGTTTTTCCGTCTCTAACTCTTATTTTTCATTTGCTCTATCTTTCTTTCATTTTGGGGTTTTCTTCGTTTTTCTATTCATCTGGCCCTGAATGTCTTAGTCAATCGCTCCTCTTTTTTTCCAGCCCCAATTCCCCATCTTTTTATTTAGTCAAAGGGAGTTTCTAAAACTTCCAGCTGAATCCTTTGAGTTGTGAATTCGAAGGACACGCTAAATTGGTTGCAGTATCAGAACAGTGGAATACCGACAAGGAATAAATATAGCGGGATCGTATATGTAGTACCCAGGGCAAACAAAACAAAACCTTGTCGAAATTCCCGAAATGTTGAAGGGGGACAAGGTAATCAATGTTGCGGTGAGTCTAACAGCTCAACCTCTAACATAATAGCATAGAGTCCAGCGGACTCCTCCTCATTATTGAGGAGGCTTTTGTGTGGTTACAATACACTGGCTATGGCTTCGATCTGAAGGAAGGGTTTTGGAAAATTTTTAAAATATACATGTGCTTAAACAAAGATTATCGATACTATAAATATCTTTGCAGTGGCTTTCAAGGTTGTTCCCCCAGAGGTCAGAGTTAAAAAAGTATTTCTCTTCTTAAAGGTCGATAAATATCTAGCCTTTACCACCAAATTGGTGTAAGGGACAAATAACAAATTATACAGGGGGAGGTTTTTTTTTAATTATCTCTGTTAATAAGCAAAGAATTTGAACTAAATTTTGTACACGGCCTTAGTTGTGCTCTAAGCACATAACGCAATCAATTTCAGTAGCTAAAATAAGTCGTAGTTGTGTTTTTTGTTACTTACATCAATTTTGCTGGCACACTCACCACCTGCAGCTGAAATGTTATGTTACTTTTATCAAAATAATCATAAAGTTTTTTCACATATAAACTTTTATTTCATTCAAAGAACGTTACAGTATATTTTATAAAATTAAGAATAGTTCATTAAACGTAATTTAAGCGTATCAGGGACCGTAAATAACAATTTCTAACCAAAATTAAACAAAAAATCCGAAATTCACAAATTAACTTATTATTTGTTATTTAAAACCTAAAATGTATCTTCCTCCTCGGTTTCAGGTAACTCATCTGTAATTGTTGCGCTTTGTTGCATATTTAAAAACTCATTGTGAAACTGTTTTGGTATGGCGCCTTTTTCGCAAAGTTTTTTTAAATCGTTAAACTTTTTTAAAGAAATTTTAAAGGGCTTATCATACAGAGAAAGGGGTCCTTCGTTTCCAATGGAAATATTGCGTTTGGATTGACGCATTGAAGCTAGATTATATTCTTTTATCTCTGAGTTATTGCAGTATCCATGCTTTAAAGTCATGAGAGAGGAATCCTTTTGGAACATAGCAGATCGAAGAGAGTTAAATTCTATTTTGGTTGAGGTAGGGAACATAGTACAAGCAAAGTTTTCCAGTCTTTGAAATCGGAATATTCCATTATTATACACTCGTAATTTTTTGGGTTAGTTCTCGCATTGGAAATAACTATGAATAGTGTCGACTGGCATCATGGTATGGCCGGGTAACAGAAAGGTTACTTTAGGGTTTTTATATTTTTACAGGATTTAAAAAAAACAAGCGAACATAGCAAGCATGGCTCTGTTTCGATGTTTGTCCTGCACAACTGTCACAGTAAAGGCTAATAAAGGTATACGTTCCTTTTTTATCAAGGAGTTTTAAGTACTTAAAAACTGTGCAATCTATTACATCCCCGTTTTCCGTCCTTTCCGCCCCACAAAAGCAATGACCATTTCTTGTAACACTTTCATAAATGCTTTCATTGTAGTAGGCGTATTTTCTAGAGTAAAACAAATTTACACTTTTTTAATGGGGCGTATTAAGAACCTTTTGTAAATCAAAGCACGCACATAAGAATGAAGAATTTGTTCGACCTTGTTTTTGATCATTTAAAAATACTTGTTTTGACGTTTCTTTATCCTTAAGGTAATTTTGAAATTCTTCAGTTTGCCTTAAAGAATCTGAGTTTCACTGTCCGAGTTCTTAAATTTTTCACATAATGCACATTTATCTTTTTTGGGCATATGGAAGCCAATGTGAAAGTCGGTATTAAAAATTTTTCTAAACACTCTTAAAGATAACTTAGATGATTCCTTATTAATGTGACTTAAATGACTTAAATAACTTATACAGAGTTGATATGTTTTGGAGTTCTGATGGTAAATAAAGTTTACTGCTTTTATTACGACAGTAATGTGAAGGTACAGCAGGCAACTGGGTAATAAAAGATTTCAATGCTACTTT
>JARSSU010044335.1:0-55671 GCA_029619165.1 Eurosta solidaginis | reverse complement strand
CTTTTATCTTTTCACGGTTGCAATACGCGACCGCGCAATTCTTCCTCATACCCAGTTTGTTTTCTTCGTGGACGTCCCCCGGTAACGCAATATTTATATTATCACCTTCGGGCGCATGTGTATGATGCTTTGGATATATATGCTCCCTCACTGCTCTCACTTTCCACCCTGTGATTCTCTTCAGGATGAGTTTGTGCCCTCGAGAGAAGCAGTAGTCGTGAGAGTCGAGTTGCGCGAAATCATTGACGCGTCCTGATCTTCTGATTGTACACACGCTTTTCGGACGGGGGTCTAGCTTTCCTTCCTTGTGTTTTTTGTCCGTTGTTTTACTTAGCCGCGTTTAATCGGTGAGGCGGGTGCTGTATTTTTGGCTTGCAAACAACACGAGATTATTGGGCCGAATCGATTGTTAGGTCCCCTCTGGATCGTTCGCACTGTACCAAGGCTAAAACATACTGGAGGTCCCTATGCCGTCCACGCTCTATCACATAGGTGAACTCGATCTGATTTGCGAGTACATTTCAGCATAGCATCATGAGACCAACGCCATGTAGATTGATGTATCTTTTTTATTGCATGAAACCTACTCGTGGCTTGATATGACCAATGTTTTCGGAGCTACCGGCAACAAAAGTCAAACACTCAACCTATCAGACCCCTCGCTTTATAAAATTATATTCGACCAAAATAACTTCATCCGGGTGTAATATAATGACAAGACTAATCAGGATCACTGTTTTTATCTGGAAGACAAGAAACTACTGTCAATTGTGTACGAGGCTGACATTAGTGTCTTCGAGTGACCCTGATCCCCTCTTGGATTTTCGTATACAGTGGAAGAACCAAGGCGTGGGTGGAGGAATTTTTTAGTTAATATGGTTTGGTGCTTAGGGGCGGGACGGGGGGGAGCATAAAATACCTTCCCTCATAATCATACATTCTTTCTAAACGATGTGTTATTCTTTGCGTGTTGTGCTCTCTCGGGCGAGTCGCAGTATGTGCTTTTCGAAGTCAAAGTCACTCACCGCAGCTGCTCTACCATTACCTATAAAGGCCGGTTGTTAATTAAAAGAAGTTCGCCCACTAAAGAAACAACGAAGGAATTACTAGACAAAAAACCACATATAAGTAATAGCAGTTCTGAATAGCATTAATCAGTATCTTTCGAGGACCTTTCAGAATATAACAGCTTGACTTGACTTGCAAAAACGTTTTTTTTTTTTTTTTTTTTTTTTTTTTGACGGTACCAATGATCTACGAGATTGGTGGGCGAAGAAGTTGAAGCAGAGGAATATTTGTACATAGTTTGTATATGCTACTCTAGTGATAGATGTACATTGGCAACAGAAGCGCTCGTTGAGGTGGTGGTGAACGGGGGAGGCTTGGCGTTGTACTTGGATGATTTTTGGGGGTCTTCGTCCTCTGCTTTCTCCTAATCCTGCAAACGGAAACGTCGTAAACCCATGTTATTTCTCGTTCGTCTCTGCCGTTTTCCTAACTTACAACTCGCATCTCTCATTCCCTATCATATATACCGGAAAACCGGCCATATCTAAATACCTCAAATACATAATTTGTATACATTACCTGTCACTTTTCATTACAAAAGAAGTGTATTAACCGGAACCCGGGTCTAACTTTTTCTTGACTGTCCTCTTTTAGTTAGTTAGTTTTCCGCATATTCATCATTATATTTTCTCTATCATCACCACCCACAGATCACCTAAGTTCTTTTTTTTTTTTCAATTTTTCTTCTTTGTCTTGTTCAGCTTCCCCAGCCAAGTTATATTTAATGTGGCTAAAGCATATCACCCAACGTATAGGATTGGTGTTGTGACCTTCGTGCCCATGCATCCCATTGAGTTGTGTCTTCATCATGTTTGTTGGTCTTATACCCTCTCGACTATTAATTCTGACTAGTGCTCACCACTCGTTCACACCTAGTCTTTCCTTTTCTTATTCTCTTTTTCTTCCCCTTCTTTAATTCTTTCTCACAAGGTTTTCTTCTCTTCCTACCTCACTCTTATCCCTTCTCATTTCCGTAATTTTTCTAGGCCCTCTAATTCTCAATTTAGAATGTCATGGTGGTGTCAAATAATCTCGTTTCGTCTCCACTCCCCTTTCTCCTCTTTCCTTTTGGTTTTTCGGTTTCCTCTTGTTTTTATCAACAAATGTACGGAACAAGACACAAAAAAAAATAAATTAATAATAAAAACATAAAAACATAAATAATAATACTAAATAAATATTATATTAATAATTTACACCGAAGGTACCCCAAATCGTGGCACCAGCAGATTGAAATAGAATTAATCATCCCTCTCACCCTCAAAACAAAAAAAAATTATAACCCTCAATAATTAAACCCCAAATTAAAACCAACTTCTACTGCCTTCCCCTAACATACTCATTAACCATAATAATACATAATTTATCCCCTCCCGACCTGTTATCAGTAATAATATAAACAGCTATCACCCCGATCTCTGCAGTTTTTCGCCTCGCGAAGCCTGGCATTGTCACCGCCCAAATCATCATCGATCTTGTTTACAACAAGGACACGGCAAATATCGATGATATTGAACATCCACGTTGATGGCATTACGCTACCGACTGTCTTAGTTGTACCTTAAATCCACAGCCGTAATAAAATCCTCAAATCTCTTGCCCGGAGCACTTGGGGTAGAGACAAAGAAATGTTTATTACCACTTACAACGCAATTGACCGGCCGATGGCATGCTATGCGTCCCTAATGTTACTCACTGGAAGAAAGACAGGCCCACCAAAACACTGCCCTCGGATCACCACCTACACAACGAGGCAAGAGTATACCCTATTAGGGAGAGAAATGAAATGCTGAAAAACAGTTTCTGTTGAATACCCAGAAACTTGGGCATCCCAACAGACATTTGATTGATGAGGCCAGGGGCTTAGTGGGTCATCATATTGCCAATGTATACGGTTTAAAGGCTTTCAAAGTCAATGAAGTACTTAATTCAGTACTATTTTCAATACACAAAATATTTCAAATAAAACTTCACACTCACCTAATTCCCTTGGTCTCGCATAAATGTAGCTCACCAAAAACACCACAACCCAGCTTCTCAACTATCACCAATGATTGTCGTGGAAATTCTTGCACCTGAAAATTGGCCTGCTCTTCGTTGACATCAACGCCAACACCAACATCACAAACAACACCATTGCCAGTCATGTCCAGATTATAATGATGCGGTTTTGTAGCATTTAATGTGGCTGCCGAACTTGAATAACCATATCCGCCACCCGTTGGTGTTGTTGAACTTGATGCAAGACTTGCTGTTGTTGAGGCGAGACTACCACTCCCACCACCAATACTGCCATTGGGTAATGTATTGCATGCACCAGCTCCAGCAGCTCCTACACCACCACTACTAATACCACCTGCTAGAGCAGTATGTGGAACCATTATTGGCGGCATTTGCTTTGCAAATCGCTGTGGTTGCATAATATTTGTCATTGCTGGTCGAGCCCAACATGGCGGCAAAGGTGGTATGGGTGGTGCACAATGTGTGGTTGCATGCGTTGAATTGGATGCTGGTGGTGGCGGTGGTTTGAGAATGTTGATGTTGCAATTGTTGCAACTTTTGACTGGCAGTTGATAATTTGGATTGGAACATGCTGTTGAGGGTATTGCGTGCGCTGGTGCTGTAGTTGCTGCTACCACCACCACCGCCACCTCCGGTGCCGTAAATCGAATTTGTCTTTTGTGCGCTGGGCAGTAGATCTTGCATATGCGGTACAGCATATTCTTGGCATACAATGTCGGGTACATCTGTAAAGAGAAGGAGAAGAGTGATGAAAGTTAGAGTGGATTATAGAGAAAGGGGGCTGTAATGCATAACAAGCTTAATTTCCAATCTATATAATTGAATAACACTGATCAGCTATTGAGCTTCTGCTTCTCAATCGGAAAAATTGCTACACTTGAAAGACTTGAGGCTAAAGTAATCTATATTTATTGGAGTTTGTCTTTTTAAAAATGGCAGAAATTTCTAGGTAAGTGCTAATTAGTGCCGTTCTTGAACTGGGAGTTGAGCGATATTCTGCGTTATTTAGATTCAAAACCATATTGTGGCGATTACTTTAGCTAATCAGCTACTTAAGCGAGCTTGTGAAAATGTAAAACCGCCGTAAAGCTCTCTACGTGAAGCTTCCTCACATTCTACTAGCCCATTGCTTCTTGCGATTTGGATAACGCATCGCGCATACGAAATAATCAGAGGAGGTGTGAATATCTGTTATTATCGACAAAAAATTGGTGCACTTGTGCCGTGAGGGCCACGTCACTGTGCGTGGGGAGCCACACTGTTGCCTCTTCACTTACGGACGGAGGTCAATAATCACTTAGTTTTTCATAAAATCTAACGATCACTAAGCCGATCTTCCTTGCCTATGTTCAAGATCAATCACATCTTAGTTAAAGGCAGCTTTTGATCTGAAACTCGTTCATCCGCCGCACTCACCTGTTTTCTCGAGATGGCCTGGAAGCTCTTGGTCGCAAATATAAGCATCTATTTTATGCTCTCTCCAAATATCAAACCTGCACTCTTTAAACTTCTAAAAACTAGTTCATTCTCGAAGCATGAGAGATTGTTTGCCGTGCTTCGCCGATGACTCAAAAACCGTACAAAGCACAAACATTTGATTAGGAACATATCTACGATTTTGACAGTGAGTAAAAATGCTTGGAAGTTAAAATAATTGGATGCTTGTACCTTAAAATGACGACTTCTAGAATTACGTCAGGACATATGTAATAATTTATAAAGACCCCAAAAAGACACAAGCTAGGCAAATTTTCTTTAATAATAAATCATATATCGAAGGGCTCTATAAATAACATTATATAGGCAAATAAGATCCAGAAATTTAAGAAAATTATTCAAAATATGGACAAACCGCGATGCAGAAAACTCGGAATAAGGACAGAAAAAAATACTGTAACGAAGTAAAAAGAATTTTTGATTGTTATCGGTTCGAATCACTGAAAAATTCGAAATGTCTTTCATACACCAGGGCAATGGTACTAGAATTTCAAAATTTAAAGTATTCGCGACTTCACTTTAAACTTTTTAAAATCAAATTGATGGAATGATTACCTAAGTTTTCACTGCTTATATACCTCTCAGTTGGTTCGTTATAATATTCTCGCAGGGTCTAGACTTTTGACGAACATTCTTTTCGAATAGTTGCTTATTAACTTCTCGTTCTCTTGCTCTCATATTCGCTGTGTCTAATTACATGTGTGTGTGAATTTTTTTTACTGTCTTCTTAAGCTAATTACGATCGTTGTTCCATGGCAGTATGTACTTCGTTGCAGTATGCATGAGTGTGTAGCTGTTATTGTTCTCGTCCGCTTACTTCTACGGAGACGTCGAGGAGTGAAAATTGAATATAAAGAATGTTAGTACTTGGTGGGGATATGGCATCAGTTTAGTGGTGTCTGAGTGGAATATTACCCTACCTCGACCTGTAATTCGAAAAAACCCTACATTAACACTTTTAATAAACGCCCTATCTAATATCAATTGGAACTTGAACCCAGGACCATTTGTGTGGTAAGCGAGCATGCTGTATTCGCACCACGGCTGCCACCAAATTAAGTAAGCCTCATAAAAAGTCATTTGTTCTCGTTCGTTTATAGGTTTTGTTAAGGATTTTATATTGCATACCAAAAGGATACTCATACTGAAATTTTTATTACGGGAAATATTGTAACTGGGAACTGTTACTACTAAACTCTGAGGTTTACACTACTACAGCGAAAACGGGAGACAGTTACACAAAGTACTACTTTCACACTACAGGGTTAAAGACTACCTCCGAACTGGTGCTAAACGGATGCAAAGCGGGAAAGTTGTTAGCCACACTGCTACCAACAGCACTTAAGTCTGAGCTATATGAATACCTACGACTGAATCGGTTAATAACGCGTTCAAAGAGCCTGCAAGGGGGGTCAACTGCCATTTCGTGGGACATCGCAAAGTTAAAAGTGTCAGCTCAAAGCGGTGCGATGGGACAGATCAAGAACCAGTACTGTCTCCTTATGAGATAGTTCTGTAATAGTTCGGAACTGTGCAGGCCAAATGTTTTAGCCTACAAAGTATTAGTTACAGTTGAAAATATATTTTTTTTTGTTTTATTATACACATAACGACTAAGCACTTTTATTCATTAAATATTACAACTTCCAGTTAAATCGCTGAAATGGAAACATTTGATTTTCGAGAAAAAAATTAGCAAGCCCTTAGAAAATTGCTACAAAACAAATAATGCACAGAAATATGCTGATGGAAACTATGAATATATAAACCAAAACCAGAAATCATACAAAAAGGACAAAAAAGAAAGAGCATATAAAGAAACTTTCTCAACAACATGTTGGCCAAAAGAGTTTAGAGTGCAATTTAAATTCCATTTCAGCTGACATTTTCAGCAGGATTTGCATGTGCACATGCAAAAATAAACAAGAATGCGAGCAAAATGTATTTGAAAGTAATAAAAAGAGGAAGCAAAGTAAACGCGAATCAACCCAACTAACCCAAAGTGTGCGTAAAAGGTTTTATTAGAACCACCTAAATACTACATAATGCTCTAAGAATTTGCTCTGAAAAGAGTCATAAAATTAAGTGAATGAGAAAAGATTTCGAATCCAAAAAAATTGGATTCTTTCGTATACATTCTCGTCCTAACCAAAAAGAAGAAAGATTTCATTCGAAGCCATGAAACTCAAATTTTTCGGAGTATTTCCCGCAATAGCTAGAACTTATTTATTTACATATTCATCTAAAGGATACAAAGCCGCAGATGGGGCAAAAAGGAGAAGAAGAATTTGGAGTGGCTTGGGGCGCGAGAAAAGATAGAGTGTAAGCCGTAGAGCGTGGTAAGATGGGACAAATTTACTAATATTAAAGATATGGAACATAACTGAATACGAAAAAAAGGGGAAGGAGTAAAAGAGAATGTGATGACTCTTAAGTTGAAAAAAGATTGTAAGACAGTAAGAGAAGAAGTGTAAACGCAGTGAAAGATATTGCGTATAGCCGGAAAGCGGTTTAGACCACTTGAGGGGCATCTGTGGTGCTGAGGTGGTTGGTTGTGTGGTTGTAGAGTGGTATATGGATATTAAAAGAGAGAGGGAGAGATAGGTAGGCAGATAGAGAGAGAGAGCGAAAGAGAGAGATGGAGAGAGGGATAGAAAAGAGATAGATTTTGCAGATGTAAGTGGAGAGAAGTAGGCATCTGGCAAAAAAGGAAATGTGGAAAGAGTTGAATCAAGTGGGAGAAAAATACAAAGAGAGCTTGCTATTAAATGCATACCCCTAATTTAAATCTAAATAACTTCAATGAGTTTGAGTTAGACCGAGTGCCTGAAATACTTCATATTTTCTATATCACTATACAAACCTATTTTACATTGTGTATAGTAGTCCCACCGAACTTGAGAATGTTAGCGTTGGTCTAATAGAACTATTTTTCACGCCTTCGTAACTATTTTAGCAGGGCAGATTGCTTTGTGCCAGATTTTGCTCTTGGGAGTTAACAACACAACTTTTAAGCCTTCGAGGTAGGAATTGTATACGGACTCATCTGTGGTCAGGGCTGTGGTGAACTCTTTCAGGGATGGGTCAAAGCAGAATGGAATTTTTGAGCGGTGTATTCTGCAGCAAACATACAGTCTGCCAAAAGTTAAGACCGCCCGTTCACTAGAGCAGCTTCCAAGATGTAGTCGCTGCTATCGGGGATGCCGTGGACGGGATATTATCCAGTACATCATGTGTTAGAAAGTTCAAATCTAACTCTACACAACTGCGCTGGATTAACACTACCCGAAGCCGGTTATCGAGATCTTTTTGATCTGTTACGGTTACATCGCTTAACCCTCTGTACGGTTGTCCACATTTGTGGCAAAATTGGAAGGAAAATCAAATGAAATAAAAATTTCATAACTAGTAGACCCCAAGGGTTTCAGTAGCTAACAAATGAACAATTTTAAGTCGATTTAGTGCATAAGGTCATTCAAGGGTTTATTAGCCTGACCCCCAGACCCTACTTGAAAAAGAACACCACCTCTCAGCCGGTAGTTTACATTTTTTGTAGACATCATACAAAATATATGAATAATTTTATCATATTGCTGACTTCAATTTGACGCAACACAATTTTTTCATCTATTAGTGGTAATAAGCTTTCTAAAACTTTTACTAGGTTAGGTATCTCATCGATAGTATGATGGCTTAGCCGAAATCCATAGCGCACGACTATATGTCTGAAAGAGTTAAAGAACCCTCACACAGGACTGTACATTATTGAGTATCGTCTAGCGCTTAGACGCAGTGATCAACCCAACAGACCTGGGGGGTAAGGCTTGGCATGCACCGATATCTGGTAGAAGTACGCAAAAGGCAGTTTAGGAGGCTTTCTTTCAGAAACCCTCGGTACAGCAATCGGTATGAGATGGAAGAAGCTTTGGACTGCAGGATGAGACAAACACGTATAGCTATCGAAACGGCACTAGATCAATCCCATTCTGTGACTTCTGCTGTTTACAAGGTCTGCCGTCGTAACTTAATGTGTCATCACTAAGTCTGAGAATATTCAATTGAGGGGTTTACTTACACATAATTGGAGCAGCGGTCACACAACCTAACCTTACTATAGTCATCATTTGTTGTCAAAAGCCTCAAAATAAGTACTAATTCAAAAACTTTATTTTACAGTACTGCTGGTTTGGTTAGCTAGGTGCAGGTGTGATGCACATATGTAAATAAATTTTTATAAAAATACTTTGAATATAAATCAACATGCAAGCATAAAAATGACAACTTTTCACAACAACTACATTTGCTATACATCACTCGGATGTGTGGTGTTGTGTGTGTGCATGCGTTAACTTCATTTTGCTTGCATTTGTAGTTTTACTGCATATCAATGCGCCTTGTTTGCATGCACTTTTCATACGCATGTATGTGTGCGTGTGAGTGTGTAGATTTGTGCTTGTGTATTAAAGGGAAATATTGTGCGCGTGAGCCCTACGAAATCCTCAAATTCAATTACCATTCAAAACTTGGCGCCGCAAAAACATGCAATGTTAAATAAAATCGTTCGCATTTACATGCAGCACGTACGGTTTAAATAACAACAACAAACAAGTAATACACACACACACTCGTACAGATGTCTTTAGCAATAATGACTAACAACAACAATAGCAGCAAGAAAAACAATCAACAATAATAATAACACCAGCACGCAATCACTTTCTCTACATCGCTGTTGAAATGCAATTTTCTTGAAGCATCATCCCTTCATCAACTTGTTTTCGAACAATTTTGTTTGCACGAGTTGTAGTGTGGCGCTCGTATGCGTGTTATTTGTTACTCATACGACATGGCGCACCAACATTGACCCAGCAAAATATGCAGTGCAAATTCTCCTTTGTTATTAACATTTTCTATCGCTAATAAAAGTAAGCAATGAGTTATCTATTTTTATACTCAGCTAAGCAGAGCTCACAGAGCATATTAATTTTGTTCGCATAACGGTAATCCGTAACGGCGTAAACTAATCGAGATAGATATAGACTTCTATATATCAAAATGATCTGGGCGAAAAAAGAAATTCATTTAGCCATGTCCGTCCGTCCGTCCGTCTGTCCGTAAACACGATAACTTGAGTAAATTTTGAGGTATCTTAATGATATTTGGTATGTAAGTTCCTGGGCACTCATCTCAGATCGCTATTTAAAATGAACGATAGCGGACTATAACCACGTCCACTTTTTCGAAAATCGAAAAATTGCGATAATTCATAACCAAAGATGGCTAAAGCGATGAAACTTGCTAGGTGGGTTAACCTTATGACACAAAATAGAAAATTATAAAAATTTTGGACATTGGGCTTGGCACCGCCCACTTTTAAAAGAAGGTAATTTGAAAGTTTTGCAAGCCGTAATTTGACAGTCGTTGAAGATAACATGATGAGATTTGGGAGAAGCGTTACTACTATTACTATATATGTGCTAAATAACAACTAGCTAAATCGGATGAAGAACACGCCCACTTTATTTTAAGTCAAATTTTAACAAAAAATTGATTATCTTTACAGTATATAAGTCAATTATGTCAATATTCAACGCCAGTAATGATATGGTGCAACAAAATACAAAAATAAAAGAAAATTTAAAAATGGGCGTGGCTCCGCCCTTTTTCATTTAATTTGTCTAGAACACTTTTAATGCCATAAGTCGAACAAAAATTTACCAATCCTTGTGAAATTTGTTAGGGGCATAGATTCTATGACGATAACTGTTTTTTGTGAAAATGGGCGAAATCGGTTAACGCCACGCCCAGTTTTTATACACAGTCGTCCGTCTGTCCTTCCGCTCGGCCGTTAACACGATAACTTGAGCAAAAATCGATATATCTTTACTAAACTTAGTTCACTCACTTTATCTTGGTACAAATAATGGCTGAAATCCGACTATGACCACGCCCACTTTTTCGATATCGAAAATTACGAAAAATGAATAAAATTCCATAATTCTATACCAATATGAAAATAGGGATGAAACATGGTAATTGGATTGGTTCATATAACTTTAGAAAAAAACTTTGCAAAATGGGTGTGACACCTACCATATTAATTAGAAGAAAATGAAAAAGTTCTGCAGGGCGAAATCAAAAGCCCTTGGAATCTTGGCAGGAATACTGTTCGTGGTATTACATATAAAACTAAATTAGCGGTACCCGACAGATTATGTTCTGGGTCACCCTGGTCCACATTTTGGTCGATATTTCGAAAACGCCTTCACATATACAACTAAGGGCCGCTTCCGTTTAAAAGCCTCATTAAGGGCTTCATTCTCCATTACGAAACGAACGTTCGTTTCGCCTCGGAGAAGAATCGCTAGTGTATTTGCACTATGTTAAACGATAGTAACATATCATTTGACAATTGATTTCGCCTTCCTGTTTGACATAAAGTTAGAAACGTAAAGGCCGAACGAAAATAATCGCGAATACCATTGCTAGACGAAATCGTTTAGAGGCGAATCGTTCGTCTGAGCTATCATTCGCAATACAGAATGAAGCCCTAATACCTTTCATTTCATACCCATATCGTACAAACACATTCTAGAGTCACCCCTGGCCCACCTTTATGGCGATATCTCGAAAAGGCGTCCACCTATAGAACTAAGGCCCAATCCCTTTTAAAATACTCATTAGCACCTTTCATTTGACACCCCTATCATACAAATATATTCTAGAGTCACCCCTGGCCCACCTTTATGGCGATATCTCTAAAAGGCGTCCACCTATAGAACTAAGGCCTAATCCCTTTTAAATAACCATTAACACCTTTCATTTCATACCCATATTGTACAAACACATTCTAGAGCCATCCCTAGTTCACTTTTATGGAGATATCCCGAAATGGCGTGCACCTATAGAACTATGGCCCACTCCCTTTTAAAATACTCTTTAATACCTTCCACTTGATACGCATGTCATACAAACACATTCCAGGGTTACCCTAGGTTCACTTTCCTACACGGTGATTTTCCCTTATTTTGTGTCAAAAGCTCTCAGCTGAGTATGTAATGTTCGGTTACACCCCGAACTTAGCCTTCCTTACTTGTTTTTTTTTCAGGTTGCACCCGAAAAGTATGAGCTATTATCGAAAAGTTATAGATTTTTTTCGAAAGTTATCGACTTGTTATCGATTTGTTATAAAAAGTATCAATGTTATCGGAAAATTATGAATTTACGGCTGAATTCTGTAATTCAGTCTCATCTTAAGTCTCTAAATTTGAGATTTTCCTTTAGAGACAATTTTTGTGACTTGAGATGATTTGGGTATTCAGCAAACGAAAGTCACAAAAACACATTCACCATATCAACAAAATTCACTAAAACGACAATTTACTCATACATTGAACAAATAATATAGCATTGCATTTTGTCAGCATAACGTTGGGTGGTATTGTGGCTGAGCTTGCGAAGACGCCGTTCACAATTTGTATAGAAAATCCCAAAGTGTGTAGGTTCGAATCTCAGCGGTGCCATATTAGAGTCCGATGTTTGTTTTAAGTGTTTTCTGTTTTTTAATTTTTTCTATGCTTATTTTATTTTTGAGGAATAAAACAACATATTTAAAGCGTTTTTCGAAAATATTTTCAAACGTTTTCTGAAATTTTCATGTTTGTGATCTGCCCCGGCCCAGCTCAGCAATTAGTGATTGATTTTGTGAAGCTGGAGACGCGAGAAAGCGTAGGCAGGTAGGTAGTTTGAACTGGCCGGTCCATGAGGACCTCACATAGACTGATTGAGTCCGTAGTGTTACCAGAAGTTTGTTTTAATGACCAAACTGAAAAACCCCATCAAAAATCAGGACCTATGTTATAAAATAACTCCGTCCTCTTGGCAAATACTAGAAGCTTCTAGGACTTAAGCCACTTGCTGCTTCTAGGTCTGACAGCTGTATCACTCCTAATAGCTGGAGTCTTAGCCTGGCAAGTGCAGGGAACGAACACAGAACGTACGCGATCATTTCCTCCTCCAACCCGCACTTCCTACATCTGCTATCCCTGACCAAGCCTAATTTAAGGCATGTGACGCCAGAAGGGCAGTGTTCAGTCAGAATACCCGTCATGAGTCTACAGTCCTCTCTGTCTAATGATAGGAGCAACTGTGTAGTCTAAGGTTGTAAGACCTACACATAATCTCGACACTATACAGCCCCGCGCTTGAACCCACGCCTTTCCTGCTTGGTCGATCATGTGCACCTCTCGCCTTCGCTTAATCTCGCCCAATCTAATTGGGACATCTACGGAGCAAGCTTCAAGGGATGCGCCCTTTTTAGCTAGTTCGTCCGCTTTTTCATTCCCATCTATTCCCATATGCCTGGGGCCCAATATAGATGTATGCTTCTCCGTGTCCCCGATCCTCTCCAGAGACTGCTTACAGTCTAACATGCATTTAGATGCTGTGCTTATGCGAGATTACTGCCTCAATTGCTGCTTGACTGTCAATATAAAGTTAACACAGAATGGCAAATGTCTCAAAAGTGATTTGCACCCCAAATACTCTCTAATAGTGACTAGAGACGGCTTACTGAATTCAGGTGTTTATTATAGATTTGTTATAAAAATGCTTATGGCGTATTATCGATTTGTTATCGAGAATTTATAGATTTGTTTTCCAAAATTAAAAATTTTCTATAGATTTATTATCTAAAAGTTATCGATTATTTATGTAAAAAATTAAAAAAATATCTAAAAGTAAGCAATTTGTTGTCGTAAGGCCAAGATCTATTATCAAAAAGATATTTATTGATATCGATACAATTTCGGCGATAAGCGGCCGGCGAAGCTCTGCTCATTGTGTTGTTTCTCGTAAAGATGTCTTCGTTTTGGTTAACTTCAACACCTGGGTGAGCTCCATTTTACGAGTGAAGTAGTTACTCACGCCTCTTTCTTATTTACTTGGTTTTTGTTTGCCACCCAGGCTTAGGAGTGACTCAAGCTTGTGCTCCTGAAGGATTATTGATGGTTCATAAAACTTATTTGTGAGCGGATTTTTCCTACGAGTTGCGCAATATTTTCATCTTCGACGATTTTTCAAAATTATGGGCTTGGGGAGTTAGGGAGCGAGGGATGTATGTAATTCATTTGGAACTGAAGAAAGGCCCCCGCACACTATTTCGGTGTAGGAAACTCAGTTGAAACAAATTTTCTCAGAAAACTGCTCTTTCTGCCAAAGTCGCGTGTCGATTGGAATACCTCTGGGCCAGGTTGCCTGTACTCGTTCGTATAATACTTCCTAGACTGAACCGCTCTAGAGCTTTAGTTTACTGCACTATATTCATTGTATTGATACTTTTTTGTCGAGTGCATAATTAAGTGCTTAGTAATCAACTCAGCCGACAAATGAAATGTGTGGGACAGGAGTTGTAAACGTCAGTCAAATGGATATCATCAGAAGATTGAAGAAATCTTACGCTTTTGTTCTTGCGTAGCTTAGTTATGTTGCGCCCATATCCTATTCAGCACAAGATCGATAATATTGCACTACTCATGACTGAAGGTTTTATCTGGCGCCCGAGTATGACCCTAGTAGTAGAATATGGTTATTTACACCGACTGATTAATGTTGTTATGAGAGGTTTATGAGAACTTGTGGAAAAAAATGGGCGACAGTCACGCAAAGTAACAGTTTCGCTCCACAGGTCAATTGACTACCTCAGAACTGGTGTTGATCGGTTTGCAAAGTGGGACAGTTGACAGCCATATTGTACCCAAACTGTTTCGTGGCTGACTATGACAACACTAAGTGTTTTGATTTGTTCTCGTGTACCCCAAGAATAATTGTTGCCAGTTTTTTCGGTTAATGAAGGTAGTCTTGCTGGACGAATTGCCTTTTCACCATAATATATTAATATTCTTAAGATGTGCAGTCGGCTTGCGCCATATCGCCCCCAATTGGCGCCCGAGTATGCACCTAACTTTAAGTAGGGACATATATTTTCTAGCAATTGATACACGCTTCTTACGAACTCCTGATATCAATAACATCGTATAATGATTTTTTACAATTAGATCACGCTGGATGGTTCTGTCAAGTATACAATTTGGAGTTTCCGAAGTATAAATAATGTCTCGAGATTTTGTCTAGAGATATTTTAAAATGTTGTTTCGGTGACAGCTTAAAGGGATAAAATCTTCGCTAGAACTCTCTAAATATTTCAAAATGCGTTTGTTTCGCTATATTTTATTGCCACCCGATTAGTGCCTAATCTTCCACGTGAAGTACGTACTTAGCTATTTTACTACTGGGCTAACTTTCACCCATGTATACTATCGTGCATGTGTTTGTACAACAAATTTGCATACATTTGTTAGAATGCAAGACAATTGTAATTTATTCATAGCTTTTTTTTATTTAATACTTTCGTTTTTCTGTTAAATCTTCACTACATTTCTTCTACAAATCCTTCATCAGCTGCTGCTGTGCTCTGCTCTGCACGCTGCTGCTGCTGACTGCAAAACTTTTCCATTTACTTAGTTTCCTTAATTCATATAAAAATAACAAGAAGAAAACACAAGGCAAGAAGAAAAATGGAAATTAATTGACAGCACAGATGCACATTGTGACTGTCCTACGCAAAACAGAGCTCACCTTTGAAATGACTTTATATATGTATTAGTGAACTTCACACAAGTATTTAATATGTATATGTGCGTTGATATATTTATATTTAAATATGTATATGTGTATGATTATTCTATTTTCCAGTTTGGTAAGTGTCTGCTTTCATTGCATTAAAATTCGTCCAAAACAAAATTTGCATTTTCTTATGCGCTTCTAGCGCCCACGTTGGGAGTCGATCCCAACCTTAGTTTAGCCTTAAGAAAGTGAAGAAGTTTACCCTGCTGCGCTCAAATCCGTTTAAGCCCTTAACTTTTAATTTTAAACCAAACTTATGCAGCTGCAGTTTACATTTTTTTGCTTCGTTTTCACTTTGGAGTATATTTTTGCCTCTTACGTAATTTGGGTGAGTTTTGGTGGTTTCAGTTATTTTTTTGTGTTTCGTTGTGCTCTTTTACAGGTAGTGAACTCGTTATTTGTTTTTCTTTTCTTTGGTTTTTTCTTGCCAAAGTACGCAAAACTATTATAAACCGCTTGTGATATTTAAGCTAAGGATCTGTGCCATGTTATGTATATTTACAGCAACAAATGGATTTCATGTAAACTGATACTGCGCTTGCTACTCGTGTAAAATTTGTGTGTATTTTACGGCAGTTTAGGCTACACTGCTTTTTGACTAAGATATTGAAGTAAGCTCAAGGCTTTATCTTTCGGAAATAATCCGAGCTGAAAGTGGCCAAGTCAATTACCGCGAAATCAGCCCTACTTAATATCTAATAATAATAATAAAGTTCTATCTAGCATAGCTGATTGGATCCTATAAATTGGGATCACGTAGTCATAGTCATAGTAGAATCCGCTAGGTGAGCTTTGGTTAATTAATCTTCAGAACTTGAACCCAGGCGATCTCTAAACTATCTGCTTGTGAGAAGAGTTACGACCTATGACTGCCATTTGCTGTTTAAGCTGCATATTTTCGCAGGTGGCTTACACTGCATGAGACTATAGCCCCTATTGGCCATTTTGTGTCGGTTGACTCGCTCATCTTATAAGCTGCTTTCAAAATTGATCATATGCGGCTGTGAAAAGTGTTCCAAAAACCTCTCGCATGATGAATGTAAGCTTATTGATTGTCTGCTGTATGTTGTGCTTTGTGTGGTCTTCTTTCCACTTTGGGTATAAGGCTGACTTCAACCTATCCATCCAAAGTGATACTTGCTTGTAGGTCTCATCAGTCAGAGAACACTGATGCGTCGATCATATACAACGTTTTGTTATTATAGGAAGTGAATAGTTTCAAATTTGGTGGACGAAGTTCTGTCAGTCACAATGTCATAGTTTTTCACAGTTGAGGAGTAGACTGATTATCAAAACTCCGTCTCTCGGACTAGTGACAAAACGGGTAGGTTATGGTTGAGTACTGTTATGGTATGGTATTGTTATGGCGACGGTTACGGCTACGGTTAAAGCTACAGATATGATAACGTGTATGCTTAACCGTTTAATAACGGCTGTGTTGCGATTATGGTTATAGGTTATGGTTGAGGTTAAGATTGGAGTCATAGGTTACGGTGCGCGTCAACTGAATGAGGGCTGCCCACGTAGTAGCTATGCACAGAGACGCGCAAAACACCATAAGTGAATAAGACGGTTAATTGAGTAATAATTGACATGTGATGGTTCATCACACAAATAAGTTTAATGAATGCATAAAAGCCTCACGACAACAACAACAAATGGATAAAACTGCAACCACAACTTGTAGGCGTTGTAAAAGGCAAAATTGAAAACTTACGAGCTGCCAAACACATTTCGGATATGACTTTTATGCGGCATTTCAGCTGTCATAACGCATATTGCGAAACAGATATATATCCTCCCTCATTTACCAATCACAAGAGAAATGTTAACGGAAAAATATCAACAGCAGACCAACAAACACAACATACGTCAAAGGTGAAACATTAAAATCGAATTATGCGTCACTGTGCGATAAGATGTTCGAACATTAGAACTCATTAACGCGACAAGCAGCCAAGTGACATGGAGCTTTTGCACGAACGAGGGAGTTTATCTACGTGAATGCCCAGTAACGAAGAAGGCGGGAGAGAGAAATGGCGCTATTGTGGCAAAACGTTATTGCAAATGAAACACTGAGTTTGGTGGCCTGCAATATGATGAGGGAAAGGATATTAAAAGCACAAAAAAGAGTTGCTAACCAAATGAATCGATGCAAGCATGTGAGTAAGCGAAGCTGTGGGACATTAGCGCTCAACACTGACAGTTGTTCAATTAAGCGCGTACATGTTGCATATTGCATGGTGCTGCATGAGGCAATGTTACAAATGCAAAATGATAACAACATACAATTAAAGTGTCAATAGCCTGCTTGACGTTCTATTTGCAATACCCAGTAGCACTGGCACATAAAGCCAAGCTACCAAGTGGAAAGTCATCAACTGATGTCGTTTACTATAGTTAGTAACATAGCTGTATTTCGTTGCTAACTAGTACAATTAAACACATAGCTAGCTTACCGAATTGCATGGAAACCAACAATAAAAAGTAATCGAGTTGAGTTGGCTAAGCGCTTTCAGTTGAACCGCTTAGGTAATGTCGACCTGATTGATTAGTGTTGTATAGTGTTGCATATTCAAAAATAGGGCACTATTGTGAACGAAGCGAATGAAATGAACAACGAATGTGCTGATAAACAAAAATAGCAAAATAACAGCGTGGCGCATGTATCATGTATTTTGTTTTTGTAATCTCTGGTGTGAGTGTCAAAACATACTGCGCTAGAAGTAGAAATGTCATAGCAGCGAAAAAAAGTAACAATTAGCTGATAAACCTCCACCATCTGTATGGTTTTGGTATAATGAAACTGTTTAGCTAGTTGAAGCGTTTTCTTCAAGCTCGCTTGAAAAAAATACACATAATGATCGTGGTGTTAATGATAAAGGGAAGATGAAACAGAGGTTAACACTGCAGAGTTACGGGTTTTGGTGATGCGTTTGACAGCTGACACCTGCTGTTATGGTGATGACAGTTCCGGGTACGGTTACAGTTCAGTGAGGTAATTTCGTTTCAAACTTATGCCTGCCTTCAATGCCGACTATGGTAATGGTTAAGAACGTGGTTTTACTTACTGCCATGGTTACGGTTACGGTGTTGAACATGGTATAGTTACTGTTATGGTTATTGTTTCGGTTGGGTTACGGTTAAGGTCGCTGTATGTTTACGATTATGGTAACATTTATGGCTACGGATGGGCACAGTTATGGTTACCCTTATGCTTATGGATTTTTTATGTTATGGTTACGTTTATGGTTACGGTGATTTTTACGAGTATGATTACGATTGTCGTTATGGTTATGGCTACGGTGATTGGTACAGTTAAGGTTACAATTATTGTTACGGTTATGATTATGGTTACGGTTACGGTTATGTTTATACTTACGGTTATCGTTATGGTTGCGGGTAAGTTTACGGTTACGGTTATGGATGCGGTTATGGTTATGGTTATTGTTATGGTTACGGTTACGGTTATGGTTATGCTTATGGTTAACGTTTTGGTTGTGGGTACATTTACGGTTGAGATACTCTTATGGTTACGTTCGAATACTGTGTATCTTTTTTCTAACTAAGCACTTGATCACCAAAACACCCAAACTACTTATCTGTGAACTTTTAAGGAAGGCTATCTTTCAAAGATCTCGGGTGATTTGAGAACAATTGCTTACAGTTAGTAGCGCTAAGTCTTTATGAAATTCAGACAGCAGTTTGATACGTTGGCGAGGCGAGGTTAAGTAGGCTAAATCTGGTTTTAGAAATCTTTCAAATAAGAGGTGATGTAGTGGGGAATCGAAATAGGAGTAAGAATAGGTATATGAGTAGGTAAATGAATAGCAATAGACATAGGTGTGGAATAGGAATAGAAACAAGAATAGGCGTAGGAGTAAGAATAGAATAGGAATAAGAACAGAATAAGAAATAGGAGTACGAATAAGAATAGGAGTTGGAATAGGTATTGGAAGGAGAATGTGGATGGTTGTGTGTGGTAATAGGAACAGGTATATGAATAGAAAGGAGAATTGGAATAGAAATAGAAGTAAAATTAGGAAGAGGAATATGAATAGGAGTAGGAACAGGTATAGGAATATGAAGAGGAAAAGGAATAGCAACGAGAATATTAATAGGAGGAGGAATAGCAGTTGGAATAGAAATAGAAATAAAATTGGGAATAGGAGTTGGAGTAAGAATAGGAATATGAATAGAAACACGAATTGAAATAGGAGTGTTAACAGGAATAGGAATAGGAGTAGGAACAGGAATTAGAATAGGAAGGGGAAAAGGAATAAGACCTCAGCAAAGAAAAAGGAGGAGGAATAGAAATTAGTAATAGGAAAAATAATAGGAATGTGGAAGGAAAAAGGATTTGGAAATACAAATAAATTAGGAATGGAGTTGGAATAGGTATTGGAAGGAGATGTGGATGGTGTGTGTGGTAATAGGACAGGTATATGAATAGAAAAACGAATTGAAATAGGAGGGTTAACACCCCTGCAAAAATCGCGAGTACGCCAAAATTAACCACAATCATACAAAAAGGTGGTCCAATTAACGTGCAATGTCCTAGGACTGGACCATATACTCCAACTCCGCATTACATCAGAGTAAGCTATGGAGTACCCACAGTCGCATAAACATCGTGTAGTGATTATAATCGTTAAAAACGAGCAATGATCGGCTTACAATATGTTTGTGTAGAAACATGAGTTGGTCCATTGCTGCATTACAGTGAGTATAATGGTAAGTACTCCAGTGGATCACATGATCCAACGATTTTTGCAAGGACGAATAGGAATAGGAATATGAATAAAAGATGAGAAATGGCTGCCGAGGAATAAGTAAGGTAGAATGGAAAATTTCCGGAACGAGGGCAAGTAAATTCTAATGAAGATAAATACGTATGTAGTCTGCTAGTGCAATATTAAGAATCGTCATACTTGTCAGATTTTAACGGTGATAAATATCTGTGAGATAATAGGGTAAGAGGGCATGGCATCGCCTTAAATATGGTCCTTATACATTACTGTAGCTACATGGTATAAAATAATATATGCAACACAAATTCGGGGATTCGACGTTTTTTTTATTAAAATCTCCGCAGATTGTTTGTAACTAGCATTTATTACCCCGTCCCCGTTCAAATGCTCCTAACATTTTTGGTCGCCATTCACCTGCAGTTGAGCTAAATGATGTTAACCGTTGATGACATAAAATGACAGTGCTAATAATTTTTCTTTTTTAGAATTGGTTATTCTTGTTGTTTTGTTGGTAGTTTTGAACTTTTTATGATCTGCTGCCGTGGCATATGCATATGAGAATACTAAAGAGAGAAGGTAAGGTGAGACGTTAACGTAAATTACAACGTACATAAAATTGCTCCCGTGTGACCGTCACCGTCACTTTACCAAAGTGAATGTGTTCGTTTATGTATTGGTATATGTATACGTGTGTGGCTATGTATTTGCTTTTACATGTCCTGTCAGCGACACTGGTGTCATATGATGACAAATGAAATTCACCGAAAACCTATAAGCAATAACAACGATAGTTAGCGATAGCAGCTACAGAAAACAAAAGTAACAACAACATGCAAAACTTTGATGACTATATTGGTTTTTTGTTGTTATTGTTGTTGGTTTCCCATCATATTACTATGTCATATGCAACTTGATGTCGCACACACTTTTATCCATACTCAAGAGGACTCAAACACATATACATATGTAGCATTTTGGTGAACATGGGCAAGTGTAAATTAAAATGTTATTTTAGTTAAACGAAAAATAACACACAAAACGTTACAACCACTTTTTAAATACTATTTTATTTTCTTTCGGCTTTTCACTCATTGCTTTGCTATGACAAATTACTTGGCCAGGTGTGAAATTTTCAACAACATTTCGTTTGAAAGTGTGCAAATGATTAGGTTTATCGAGGGACAAAAATTTTCTAACGGTAATTATGTGAAAACAACTTTCTCTCTCTTCAGATGCCACTTTTTGCTGGGTAGGGTGACATAAGGTCAACGATCAAAAGGTAAAATGACGTTATGACCACTAAAAATGGCCAGTTGACTTTATGAGCATTCTCAATATGACGCTTTGGGGCAACTAGAAAATTTCTGTTTGACTTTTCGGCCGTTTAGGGAAAAAGGCGGTAACCATATAAAGTAACAGAAAGGTGCTTGCTGCTGAGGGAGCTATTTGTAATCTTTGCAGAATTACGTACTCGGTGCAACCCCGTTTAGACTTTCTGTTTCTAAAGAAATTTTTTGATGTAAATTTGTAAAGGTTTTAACCTGGAACCATCCATTTTGTATGCTGGCAAACTCATTCCATGCTGCGGCAGCCGCGGGATAATGGTGTACATCCTGGTGGTCATGTTGTTGTTGTTGTTGTTATAGCGATAAGGACACTGCCCGAAGGCACTGGGGAGTGTTATCGATGTTGTTGTTGTTGTTGTAGCAATGCATCGCCCTATCCAATAGGTCCGACCGATCACAAATTGTCATCAATTTCCTCTAACGGGAGTCCAAGGAAACTTGCTGTTTCAACAGGGGTGGACCATAATGAGAGGGGTGTTAGAGGCGTTGGTTCCACAATACAGTTAAAGAGCTGGTTGGTGTCATGTGGGGACACATTACAAGCAGGATATATATATTTTGTATTTCGGGGTTGGCGGCCACTGTGGTGTGATGGTAGCGTGCTCCGCCTACCACACCGTATGCCCTAGGTTCACACCCCGGGCAAAGCAACATCAAAATTTTAGAAATAAGGTTTTTCTATTAGAAGAAAATTTTTCTAAGCGAGGCGCCCCTCGGCAGGGTTTGGCAAGCGCCCCGGGTGTATTTCTGCCATGAAAAGCTCTCAGTGAAAACTCATCTGCCTTGCAGATGCCGTTCTGAGTCGGCATAAAACACGTAGGTCCCGTCCAGCCAATTTGTAGGAAAAAGCAAGAGGAGCTCGACGCAAGTTGGAAGAAAAGCTCGGCTTTAGATCTCTTCGGAGGTTATCGCGCCTTACATTTTCTTATTTCGGGGTTGATTCTGGATAGGTAAGAGTTTAACCGTTTACAGTACCCAGATTGAAGTTGAGCTAGAGTGACGCGCGTTCCCTAGGGAGAGTGCGTTCCTCCTTCGCTAGTTATGGGTATTGTTCTTTGAGTACATGATTCACCTGGCTTAGAGGTCCGACCCCATGTAATTGTTAGCTATCGATGTTGATGGCCCTTTGCCGGATGCAGATCCTGGACGTTTCCGGTACCAAGCCCGACCATCTCGGGTACGATTTGTTATGAACACGTGGGACCTTCAGGCCATCCCGCCCTCCCACCTCCTACATCCATGAGGAGTTTAGGTTAGCCAGAGCCTCGGCTATTAATGAAACAGGATTCGCTGCGGATAGGTGAGGTTGATAATTGGGTTTGGAGAAGCTATATATTGCGCTGGCAAAATGAAAGGGTTGCGCTACACAACCCCTTGAATCTATTTATTATCTAACCTCCTAACCCGCGGGGGATCCTGGTGGTTATCGCTTAGTCCTCTATTGACGAAAAAGGCAAACTGTGAATCGGATAATACTCCGTTAGTTACTGAAGCTTTATATATTGAAAAAATATATTCCAGCTTTCTCGTAATCGGTGATGGGAAAATTGTCTTCGATCTTTAGTAAAAGGAGCACTGGGTTCCCTCACTCTCACTTTTTGATATTCATGGCAAAAGATGCTCGCATATCATACTCAAACTTTGTGTGTAGCAGTTAGCAAGTCACTATTTTTGCTCCTACAGGAACTTGCTAAGAACTTGAAACCCTATCATGCGCTGCAGCTTCTGGTAGAATCGTGGGCATCGTCACTTCTTTCGTAGCCCGTGTATGAAAGTCTCGGTGATTGTTTGAAGTTCCCTGAAATCCTTTAGTCTAGATAGTCCCTGCAGTAAAATGGGAGTTAGTCACTCAAAGCGATAGTTGTGCTTACAGGTTTGTGGAACACCTACGGGCGATTGTTAATCGTATGCACAACGGGACCAGTTGCAGCCACACTTGCACTAGGAACATTGTATTCAAGTCTGCGCTATATGTATTAAGTTAATTAACCAAAGGCATCGCTTGTCTCAGAACCACCTGTGGGATATGCCATTTCGTAGGACATCACAATGTTAAAGGTGTCATTTGGAAGACTCGAGGGGATATAATTAGAACTACTACCGTTGCTCAATGCAATAGTTCTGTAATAGTTTGGAGCTGTGTGATTTATAAGGTGTCTGTTCAGTTACCGATCTTCGGATAACGCGTTCCTGACCGCACAGAGGCATCTGCGTATTATGACTAATATTAAAGAAGTGCGCACAACCTTCGCCTCTCCCTTGCCCCCTCCTTCTCAATTTCCCTTTACCCCTTCCTCCACTTCTCCTTCTTCTTCTCACTTATGTTTGATCACAACAAATTATTTCCTCTGCCATCAGTCATCACACGACCAAAAGATTTTTAGCTTCATTAGGAAGCTGTTACAACCAATTTACTTGTCTTCCTACTATAAGCGATTACGCATTTACCTACATTCCTACGTTCATTAAAAGATCTGTTAATAATTACATTAACATACCCGTGTAGTCCGGTGTGACATGTTGCCGTTTGCATTTCATCATTGAACAACCGCTTGCTGCACTTGTATACATATTTACATTGAATGGCTCATGATAGAGACTACTCTTGTCAATTGACTCTGAATCATTGTCCATAGTGACCTGCCTGAAAAAAAAATGAAAAGAAATATTAAATTAAATTGAGCGCCGTCGGTGCTGTTTTTATGTGAAAATCGTGTCAAAATAATACACAGTAATTAAGTTAGACTGCATGTCATCATAACTCACCTTCATGCCATTACAGTTGAGTCGTTTATCAGCACCGCCCCAGTGTTTCAGGATTGAAATTATGTTGGAAAGCATCGAGTACATTGCCACCACGGCCACGTTTATTTCTTATGACAATTAAGAGTATAACAACAACAAGCACCAATATTATAGCCACCAATACCGCAAATATGAAGCCAATAAAACTGTTTTTCTCCGGTTCTGGATGATCTATGGGTTTGGGGGAAATCACTAATAGAGCGAGAATGAAAATAGACCCATTTTTTTTAAAATTTTCTTTAATTTCAATGCTTCAAATTTTGCGTTGGCGTCACTTAACCCGATGGAATTGGCGACAACACTACGTTCCCCAAATTTTCCATTAATGACGCGTTCAACTTCGTCACGCTGTAATGGATACTCTACGTTGTCTTGTGATGTTGAGCACCCGCACCGAGGCAGCACCAGCGAAGTCTTCGTCTGTAAAATGCCTATAATGGGCGCTGAAAGTAAAAATGGTAAAACAGAATATAGAATTAGTTGAGATTATGGTACACATATATGAAAACGGACGGATATAGCAAGGAAAGAATAGCTGAGAAGAAGTCCATTAATTATTATTAAGACTAAACTCCAAGGCAGTCAATAGCATTTTTTTAAAAGTAGGGCAGCTATCGCAGATCGGTAGGATGGGTGTCAGGAGTCAGATGTCCGGGGAAAAACATTCGAGACGTAAGAGCAGAATACCTTCCTTCTGTCGGTAACGTCCCCTTGGTTTCGATTGGAAAGTGGTTGCAAAGGTAAAGGACGTCGATAAAAAGTTGTGAGTATCAAGTTGAGGATGAAAATAAAGGTAAAAGTAAAGGTAAATTTAAAGGTTAAGGTTAAGGTTGGTTTAGATAACGGTAAGCTTAAGGTAATGGTAAAGGTAAAGATAAAGGTAAAGTTAAAGGTAAAGGTAAAGGTAAGGCAAATGTAAGGTAAAGGTAGGTAAAGGTAAAGATAAAGGTAAAGGTAAAGGTAAAGGTTAAGGCAAAGCATCATCATGAAGCATCTATTACAAACACATTTGGTAATTGAAGATTAAGTATGAGACGTAGTTATCTGCAAGGCACACCCATATTCCCTTCTCATAGTTTAAAGCCTCATCATTTCATGTACCCTGTTGTGCAAGGTCGCAAGGTACACATTTATACAAGCACTTTCCATGGCCCTATTAAAATACGCATTATACGTCTTCTTCATTGCATATTTTAAAGCTTTTAGTGTACAATGTGGGGGATGCTGAGAAAAAGTAAACCCTCAAGACTGCAGTGTGTAGCTGGACGCCATTGCTGTAAGGGCAAGGTTGTCATATTTCTGAAGGTATTTAGTTTGCGACGTGTGCCAGGACGTACACTGCAATGACATGCCCTAATACGAAAGTGCATATAATGTGTATGGACATGAGTTTGTCCTTACAACAAAGGGTATAAGAATTCTCATGCCCAGTGGCATACCTGCAGAACTACAGGGTAGTGGGTTTTCCTTCATATATTCTAATGTAGCACATTGCTTCGTTAAAATTAGCAAAGTCAAATTTTGCTTTGAATATTCAATTAAATTTTGCGAATTTTACTTGATTACTTGATTGAGTAAAACTTAATTTGCCAAAAAACATTCAATACAATTGTGAGATTGAAATTCTTCGGCATTTTTATTCAAACATTCAACTACTCCATTAGATATTTTGTTGATTTTTCATCTTTTCTATCGCAATGTAACTCTCTATATTTAAGTTTATAAAAGTGTATTGAATTTGGTATATTTCGAAAACTTTTGCATTCAGTCAAGCAAACGCAAACACACATACATGTACGTAGAGCAAACAAACGTACAGCAGAGTAAAGCTAACAATGATTGCACTCTCTTTCTCTGTTTATAAGTCATTTTTAATCTCTTCTAATTGAAATGAATCCATTTTTGTTCAGTTGCCAGCACTTTTTTGAATGGATTTCATTTTATTTTGAAATTTTTTATTTTGAAATTTTTGTTTTTTACCTCCTCTTCATTTTTCATATTTCATTACTAACGTTATTCATTAATATATTAGTATGTGTTACATATATATGCAGTTTGTTTGTATGGCTATTGCCTGTTTATATCAGTGGTGCACTATAGAGCTTCGTAAAGCTTCGGAAAACTATGCAGCGTTTTATCTACATATCGTGTGAGCGCAGCGACAGAGATTCAGTAAAGTAAGCAGTCAATCAGTTTTCGCTTGTACTTCAAGCACTAAACATTTTATGCGCAAATTCTGTGCTCAAAAATTCTCGATATAACTTGTACTAGTACAAAAAATGCTTGCTTGTATTCGAAGCTTTGCAAGCGTTTTTGCACCACTGGTTCGTATTGTTACGGTACAGTTTTGTGAAGGCATACATAAATATATTTTGCAATTAAAATCAGATCAATTAGAAATGAGTGCAATTGATTTGCCACTTTCCTATGCAACAAACGCAAAAACTGGCATAAATGCAACAAAAGTGAATAAATAGTAGAGTAGTGAAATGAAAAAAAAGAAAATAAAAATTATTTGTACATTAACGCCGACAGCCTTGAGCACTTAATGCTCACCGTAGCACAAGTATTTTATTATCGTAATCTAATGCCATTGTGCACTTGCTGAGTTTGCTAAAATTTTGCCATTCGCAATAAAGTGAAGGTAAATTATAATGAAAATGCAATTCATTAAGTTGATACAAAATTGATGGATGTGATGATGGTAGGCGCATGAATGTACGAATACGTTTATGTTAACGTTGCTAGTCATTTGTATCCAAATTTCAAAACGCTTTTAATATACCTTCGAAAATCTATTAAAGTAATAGCTAAGCCAATGACAAGATCTCAATGTTGCTTTATGGCGCTAAGCCACTGTTCGCGCCCAAGAGGTAAAAAAACTCATCCTCCACGAGGATATATTTCCAATTATGACAAGGTTAGGATAAGAAACTTAGACCAGCTGTAAGAAAGGCATTCGATGATTGCTTTAATAACAAAATTTGGCAGCCAAACGATACAAAAAGCGGCATGATTAGCAAAGGTGGTGTGTAGGCAATCCTTCTGCTCCTCCATAAAAAGCCCTCGCGAGTCATCGAGACTGAGTCAAAATCTGTTTCAAGATCATTACAATGATATTTCGTAAGTGAGGACGAGGTATATACACACGTGGCAGGGCACTCGCTCACCACCCTGAATGTGATTATTGACAGGAAAAAGATAATTGTCGCATTCAAAAGTTTCTTTCCATTTTAATCGCCAAGTCTCAATGGAGACACCCCAGCATTGCTTCAAAAGCGAGGTGACCCAACGGTACTCTAGCTGAAAAGGGCTAGTACCACTCTTGCCAATATTATAAAAATCTGGAGGAACAAAAATTATCTTCTTACACAAGGCGGGCAGCAACTCCCGAAAATGCCAAAGACTACAGGCCTATACAGGCATAAATATTGGAAATTTATGCTTAAGGTACTGGAAGGCAGCCGCGGTGGTGTTAGTCCTCTGCTCAATTCCCGTGCAAAGCGGCATAAAAACTTAGAAACAATTTTTTCAATTGGTTCGGCAGGTTCGGGCCCTCGAAAGTGATTTGGCAAAAATACTCCAAGTGTATTTCTTCCATGAAAAGCTTCATAAGGGCAGGTGCGGAATTAGTCTGCTTTAGATCGCATATGAGGTTTTATCTAGCGTATTGTAGTTTAAATTTTTTCGACTTCAAAACTTTTTTAAAGAAAATATGAAAAGTCCATGTATAAATTGCAAGGCTATGCTACTAAAGTCAAGCAACGAGGGTTACTCCGTATGAATTAGGAACATTTCTAGTCATTGAAGACTAAACAAGGTCTCGGAAAATTTGAATACCTATTTTACGATTAAGCTCAAGTTCTCCATTCAATTGAGACTAAGAGCTTTAGAAACATTAGCTCTTTGTTGATGCTGCAAGGTTGTGCCAGTTATTACTAAGATGTATATATATAGATGTGTATAAAAAAATTTTAAGCAACTTCCTTTATATAAATGGACAAAATCAGCGAAAAATGTCTCCTTATATAAATACATATTCTTGCTAAACTTTGATTTTTAAATTTTGACATAGAAACTGCAAAAATATTTATGAGAAGTAAAAATACATAAGTGGAGCGCACATAACTTGGATTGGAAATTGGTAGGAAAGGAGATATTATTACTCAATCAATTGCGCTCCACCTTTATATTTTTACTTCTCATAAATATTTTTGCAATTCTATGTCAAAATTTAAAAATCAAAGTTTAGTAAGAATATGTCCCCATATAAGGAGACATTTTTAGCTGATTTTTGACCTTTTATATATAGGAAGTGCTCAAATTTTTTTATTTTATTTTTATTTTCTCCTTTCCTTCCATTTTCTCGGTGTCTTAACCTATCTGTTAAGTTTTACGCATGTAGCTCAATGAGAACTTACATAAAAATCAATCCCAAAATTCCCTCCGTTCCGTTTGATTTTTCTAAATATCTCAGCCCGTGCGCTCCTTATCGATACGTTTGTATTGTGTCATCGGCTTTCATCGACCTCTAGCTCATCGAGAAGTTACTTAAAACCCGGTTTCAAATTTCCAAATTATTACCTACCTAACGGATTTTTTCCCCTTTTGTTCCTTTGTCACGGCGTATAAACCTGTCTCTGAGGTTTCATGTTTGTAACTCAATGAGAACTTACTTTAGTAGCGATCTCAAAACACCAAATTTCCAAATTCTTATCTAAATATTTCGATCCGTGCGCCACCCAACGGAATTTTTTTCTCCTTTTCATAAATTTTCTCGGCGACTTATCCTATCTGTGAAGTTTCGTAATTGTAGCTCACTGGGAACTTACATAAAATCAATCCAAAAATTCCCTCCGTTTCGTACGATTCCCGTGCGCCCCCTAGCTAACCTTTTTGCATGGTGTCATCGGCTACCATCGACCTCTGAATTAAGTTTGAAATTTCAAGTCTCTAGCTCATCGAGAAGTTACTTAAAAGCTGGTTCGAAAATTTTCAAATTCTTATCTAATTATTTCGATCCGTGCTCCACCTAACGGATTTTTTCCTTTGTTGCATTGTCACGGTGTTTTTAACCTATGTGTAGCTCAATGAGAAGTTACTTAATAATCGATTGCAAGATTTGTATGAAAAGCGGACAAACATACAACCAACCTTATATAAAGGAAGTCAAAAGAGACGTACTTTTCTAGGGAACTGCTCTAGGCTGTTTTTTTCTTTTCCTTTTTTAGCAGTGTGACCTTTGTGGTAAATGAATGAAGATCTTGGTATGATAATGGATTCAAACTCTTCTTAAATCTTAAAAAGATTCTGCTGATAAATCCAAACATCGAATAGACTAAAGGCAGTGCAAGCAAAACGGCAAAACTTCAAAGGAAGTAGACTCCCTGAGGAAGATATTTATAATAACGAAACGTGTAGCAGGAAAATTTAAACTTAGTTTTTTGTCCTAAATTAAGCGGCTTTAACGCCGGTAAACTTTTGTAGAAAACAGTATGCATTGCCAATGATCGGCATGAGGTCGAGGATGCGAAGAGCTGTCATCTCTATAGGTACAGTGCAGACATCTACTTCCTATTGAAGTAATTGCGCTTAGCTGATATAAGGTAGCTTCCTAAGCTCATGCTCTTATCGTTGGAGACTGCATATGACGTATTGTATATCACACATGCGCTCCCTTTGCCGCCGGGGTAGCTTTCGAAGAGGTAATATCACTACTGCAACACAGAGAGGGTTCAAAGTTTCCATCTCAGGCGCAATTCAAAACCCATACCTTGAGCTTACCTCTTGACCGAAAATCATGTTGAAGATGTTTCCTGTTTGATTTGCAGGATAATGAGTTTACCCAATGCCCTGCAAGGATAGTTGCTCGGTTCTTTCATCAGTGAAGGTTGGCGTCTACTCCGTCTTCTGGCTGTCTTCTTCACTTCCTAGGATCTACCACTTTCTCTAGCAAAATATTTGTTTACACTCTTTGCTGTGGGTTTTATAGGAAGTTTGTATAGAAGTGTGATCTAGAGTGAATTGTATCTAATTAAGTGAAAAATTCACTAGCTTTCTGAAGTATGCTTACGTATCACTGGCTCAAATTAATTACCTTTTCGCAACTATCGCCAGTAGTTTTATTACACAATTTCAAGATCGAATAACATAACAGATGTTTATCGGTCAATCAGGAATGTCTTGAAACTTCCACAGCGCTATAAAAGTCAGCGAGAATCATGCTTATTTCAGTTTTTGTTCATCGCTAAAGCTAATCACAATGGCTACATATATTTCTCGGCTATTGTTCGTGATCTTTATCTTTGTTTTAAGTAACTGCACAATGGCCTCTTTCAAGCATACAAGAAGAATGTTTGGTCCTCAAATTACGACAACAGCAACCATAACTGAGAGTAGTAAGGATTCCCACGAGAGTAATAATAATGGAGTTACTGAGACAAGTATTGTAGGAAAAGAAGCGAGTAATGAAAAAGATATTGCGGCGGATAATGCAAAAGCAAAAGACAGAAATGGTGAAGCAAATGTGGAAAGTAATGTAATGTATGAAGAGACAAATAATGAGGCAAAAGAAAGTAGTTATAAAGCAAATGAGAGAAATAACGAAGCTGAAAAGAACAGTAATGAGGTTAAAAAAATAAACAACGAGGCTTATGATAGCAATAATGAAACTAAAGGGAGCATTAATGAAGTTGATGAGAGCCATAAGAAATCTGATGAGAGCAATAATATACCTAAAGAGGGCAGCAATGGAGCTAAAGAGAGCAATAAGACAGACATTGAGAGCAAACAAGAGATTGTCGAAGAAAACAAGAAAGCAAGTGAGGGCAGCGAAATCATTAGCGAGAGTGATAATAAATCCAGTGGGAGAGTACCAATGACACAAGAGAGAACGCTGGCAATGAGGCTGCGCGTGATGCGTTTTCAGGTGCACATAGACGTCCTGCATTCGACACAAAAAGTTCGACTATTTACACAAAAATTTCGACTGTAGACGAAGTGGGCAAACAAATTTTAGATGCAAATGCCGATGAACGTTATTGTTGTCCATGCGATAAATCTGCTTACGATTCTTTAAATGTAACTAAACGAAAGACAACAACTCATTCTGTAACATACAATAACAAAACCGTAGATGAGCATCTAGAACACCAAGAGAACACACATTACCAAAATTCGAAATATCATTTCACCTATGATGGCGCTGCTTCGAAATCAAGCTGCGCTGCTATTTACATAAATAATTTGAAATCGTCTTCAGCATACGAATATATAACGCTACCCGATAGGCCAAAATTCAAAGTACGTTGCATACCAGATGCACGTCCAGAATGCGCTTGGACTGTGATAATGGAACGTAAAACCGAAAATGATAATTTCAATTTAAATTGGAAGCAATATCGTAAAGGTTTTGGCGATCCGAGTATGGATGAAGCATTTTTTGTGGGACTTGAAAATGTATATGCACTAACACACTACGAGGATCTGCAAATACACTTTCATACACATTTCGAGAGTGAAGATTTGGAGAATGAGATTTATCAACATTTTATGCTAGATGATGAAAAAAGTGATTATGAGATAATTCGTTTGAATGCTGTATCAAATAATACGATGGTTAGGCGTTTGCGTCTAGGCTCAAGATTTACCACAAAAGATCATGATGGTGGTACTGGTTTTTCGAAATGTGCTAAACAGCTTGAAATGGGTTGGTGGTATACGCAACGCTGCATACAGTAAGTAAACTAAAATCAAAGTATTTTAACTACAAAATATGTCTTATTCATTGCTTTACGTTAATTTCAGTGCTTCATCAATGAGTAGCATACACGCCTATGTTAAATCGCCAACTACAATGGCTGTGCGTAACAACCATTGCGGGTAGAACTTTGTACCAAATATGTATTGACGTTCCAATATATGAACAATAAGTTACAAAAAAAGAATTTAAATAAAGAATAAATACCGGCGGCTAAATCAACTAAGCTTGTTCTTCTAACCATTTCATTGTACTTAGTCGTGGGTCTAACTTATTTCCTTTCAGCACTCACAATTTTCGAGAATCGGACCAATCTGACTCGATAACTGCCCAGTAGGCTGGAACGAGCCATTTGCTTTCTTTGATGAACTTAGGAATGATCGTAAGATCCATGTTTGCAACATCTGGCAGACTTTTGAAAAACCGCGTGCTCAAAAATCTGAGTCGTCTTGTTTGTAGTCCTGGACATCCTCCATTTTTTGGAAGATAATCCAGAGGTGGTCGTATCCATTTTCTAACTTTTCCTAGCCATCTCATTTAGAAATTCATTCCCTTCAATCTAGCTGTAGGTTGGGACCCCGCAGAAGTAAAATTTAAGATGGACGCCAGTGAGGCTCAAAACCACCCCACGATATTCGACTTTATCACATTGGATTCTATTGCTGTAAAGCGGGCTGTCTTTCGAAAAAGATCGTTACATTGGTGTCTGCGTCCGTACAGTCCTGAGCAGTCTGGCATAAACCTCCGACTGAAAGAACCCGCATGAGTCCAGATGTCGGCACGCCATCTATGTAGAATTTAAAGTCCAAACCTCCGTCTAGGCATTCCTCTGCTCGAAGGATGTCTTAGGCATGCCACTCTTTGCATCCACCCAACCCTCTGTTGAAAACTCGTTTTGTCTGGCCTCTTCCACCAGACAAAAGCTCAATACATCAGTATCGGTAGAAGGACTGTGTTGTACATCCAACGAATAATATGCTGTGACAATCCCTAGTCGCTACCGAAAGCCTTTGCAAGTGTCGTATGTTGCTTTATTTAGAGTCTAAAATCACGATAATATATTTGGTTTCAGACAAGAGTTTTGTCTTTGTGCCGTTTAGCCTCAGTAAACTAAAGAAGGGAACAAGTTCCGCTTTTGAATCTAAATTTACATGTGATCAGAATCTCAAAGTCGTCGCTGTACGACTACCTTCATTCCCTCTTTCCTGAACATTTCCAGAACTTTAGCAAATACCAGATATTTAGAGAAGTAGTGATGGCACGTCCTCCTGCGGGGTGACTCTGGTAGTCATTTGATTTATTGAAAAAAAGTTGCGTTGACGACCATACTCCTAAGCATAGAACTGAGCCATTCAACTATAGGGCCTTAAGCTCCATGTCGTAAAATTGCCCTACTGATGTCCTCCCTTTTGAAAATGTTTTAAGGCAACGACAATGTCTGTCACAGTATACACTTTGCACACCTGCGTCCAAAGTACTGCCTCTTCAAAAGGCCAAAGCGCTTCCCAATTACCTCACGGCAGCATTACAAGGTGACCTGACTCTGTTTCATAAACTAAGTTTCCATGATAACTTGCTGTCAAGTATGATGTCTAGGTCCTTAACCATGTCAGCGATATTCCTTTTACGAATGGTGGCCTAATTACCGTGATCTTGTAGCACCTAGTGAGTGCCAGCTGTCCAGTTAAAAACCAGCTCACTTCGACACTTTTATATTAGTCCGTTGTATTACAACATCCTCTAATGGCTTCCAGCTATTTAGGAAATCGCTGTGTGGCAACAATAAAACTGCGATCTTAAAAATTTCCAACAGAGACTCGAAAAACCGAGATATTTTCACTCAGTGAACAGTTTCGGTGAAGAGATCCAAATAGTACCTCTTATATAGGAATAATAAGCCATTTTATGAGCATTAATGATCAATGTACGACATCGAAGCACGGCCTTACATCCAGTGCTACAATGTTGGAGTTGTTATAATAGAAACTCAAGCCCAAACAGGGCATGGCAAAAAGCGGTTTCTTAAATCCTCTTCGTTTCAACTTAACATTGCCGAGTCTCGAAATTAACGCATGTGTTGAAGAAGAAATTGTAGACTCCACATATAATACTGGCAACAATGCAGTTAAATTAAGTGTTGGGAAACTCGCGAGCTTTACGAGTATTCGAAAACCTTACGAGAAGCCAAGTCCTCGATCTCTTGAGTTTGGAAATTCTTGCTTGCCTTCGAGAAAAAACCGTAAACACTACATATAATAATAAAAATACACGACTAAATTGAACGTCGAGAAGCTTGGTAGTTTTATGAGTATTCGAGATTCGAAAATTCTGCGAGAAGCCAAGTTCTTGATTTCTCGAATCTCGAAATTTTCGCATATGCTTGAAAAGAAATCTTGGACTCTATGTATAATATTGGCAACGCAGGACTAATTTCGAGAAGCTTGCGAGTCTTACGAGAATTTTGAGATTCGAAACCCCTGCGAGAGGCTAAACTCCCGATTTCTCGAGTCTCGAAACTCTCGCATGTGGCTGAGGCGAACCCATAGGAATTTCATGCAAAGTGCCAATGCAGCGATTGAATCGAATATCGAGAAGCTGGAGAGCTTTATAAGCATTTCGAGATTCGAGAACCCTGAGAAAAGCCAAGCTCTCGATTCTCCAGTCTCGAAATGTTTGCTTGTGTTTTGGAAGCTCAAGTAAATAGTCGAAAAACCATCTGCCAAATATTAAAAATTGAAAGAATAAATAAAAATGTGAATGAAAATAATATTTTACTTCAATACATTACAGCAAACATATTTTTAAGTACAGTAGCGACATTATTCAGGCCAAACTGTGTCACTCAGCTCCACAATACAATTCTGCGGGCGAACTGCTACATATGTTGGCGAATTTAAATATGAATAAAAACCACGTATTCTAAATTGTCTGTAGAAGTAGGAATAAGAGAGTTATAAAAATATTAAAAGAGTTAAAGTTAAAAAGGAGTAAATGAGTACGTAACTCCTTAGACTTACTCCTTACAGCCATCACTGAACCACCAACCCATTTTCAATGCCTTCGCACACTCTTTATTCTCATTGCTGGTACTCAAGTGTTTTGTAAAAAACTTCGCATTCTTACGCAAACGCTGATAGTTGGTATTATTTTTGTAAGCACCCAATACGATCACCTCATACTGGGTACTCTCATCACCAATTGCAAATTTATCATATGTCTCTATATCCCATTCCTCCAAATCATGTTTCGTAACAATACGAATCTCTTGTAGCTGAGCAAATGTCATAGCATACAAACGTTCTAAGCCAATAAAAAAATTATGTTCTGGCCAACCGAAACCCTTCTTATATTCCTTCCATCTGCGATCAAAATCACTAGCGATATCTTGCCGGCGCCAAATCACAGTCCAAGCGCAGCCACCTAGCGGATCAACCAGGCAATAAACTTGAAATGGATTGGCTATATTCGGTACAGTTATATTGTAAATACCGCTATTGAGCGTACTGTCATTTGCTAAAATATTTGCGCAACTCCAGAGTTTTTTATGATTTGGTGTGAATTCTGTATGGAACCTAAGAACGAACAAATGCGATGTGATTATTATTGAGAAAAACACAAGGAATTTCCAAAATAGTTTTACTCTTTAAGTCCACGTTCGAAATAATTTTGATTTATAAGCGTTTGATTTATGAGGCGCTCCATTCTGTAAATGTCCATAAATCACTGTTGTTATATTTCATAAAAAAATATATATAATCAAAAAGAAAGTAAACGAAACCGTCACCATAACTATAACAAATGTCACCTTGACTGTAACTGTAGACGTAACATGAGCCACTTAAAAGGAAAACTTGTAAAATTAACCAAAATTTCTGTCAATTTTGATTCCAATAGCTGTTGAATCAACTTCGTAAAAATTTATGATTCTGCATTGGCCCTTTCAACAGCAAAAATAAATCAACATACATATGTAAGCAATATCTCTGTTAACTTAACAAATATTGCTGACACCCTGAAAATACCAATGAAGTCTGTTAAAATAACGAATTTCAGTCAACAACTGTTACTCCAATGAGGGCAGTTAGTATGACAGAAATTTGTGTAGCACCATGGTCAAAAGTACAAAGCTGTTCGCTGTTGAAATTACCAATGAAATCTGTTCTTTTAGCAGAAAAATCAGTAATATTGATTGAGAATCTATAATTTTTACAGCATACTATTAACTTGAGCCTAACAAGTTCTCATTTGCTAAAATAAATTAAAAATTTGCTCTCTTGACAAAAAATTTGGTTGAATTAACCATGAAGCGATCGAGTTACCCGATTGTCTGTTGATTCAAGCACAACAAACCCGATATGTTGATTTTATCAGCGTAATTTCTTTTGGTTAATCATCCAACGCAAACAGCTGTTGAATCAACGACACAATCGACAGTTTCAACAGTCAAGTCAACAAAAAAGAATATTTTCATACTAAGTGATACTTCTGTTAGCTTAACTTATTATTTGTATCTTTAGGATAATAATGAAAACGGTAAAGATACCAAATCTTGGCCAACATTAGAATAACAGCGAAGGCTGTTGATACGACAGAAACTACTGCAGCGCCATGCTCATAACAACAAAGATTTTCGTTGTTGAAATGACCAATGAAATCAGTACTTTTAACAGAAAAATCAGTAAGATTGATTGATAATCTATGATTTTTGCAGAATACTGTTAAGTTGAGCACAACAGTTTTTCTTCTGCTGAAATCACTTAACAAATTTGAGCTCTTGCCAAAAAGCTCGGTTGACTTGATCATAATGCGATTAATTTTTCAGAATGTATGTTAGTTCAAGCACAATAAATCCGACATGTTGATTTTACTAGCTCGCTTCTTTCAGTATATTAAACCGAATTCGAAAACAAAACCGTTTCGTTTCTTAGAAAGAAAGAGAAATTACAAATTACTTGAACAAACGATCATCCACTTCATCGGCATACTCGCTCAAAAACTCAGCAACAACCTCAATTAGCGCTTCGACATCCACTTCACCTTGTTTCTCCTTCACTGGCGCCAACGCGGAAGCTGTTCCTTGCTTAAGATGCAACGCATAGACGAAGCTAGTGAAAATTATTATTTGCAGCAGAAACGCCGATAAATGATATTTAGTCATATTCAGCTGGGTATCGTTTTCAAACTAACAGCAAAATTATAATGAGCCGCTTGAATTGAAGTAGGCATGTGTTAAAAAAAGCATTACCTAACATATGTATGTATTAATTATTCACAGTCATAATTGAAAATCGCTGAGAAGTTTTAGTAGGCATATAAAGTTACAGGGCCACGGTAGTCGGTGGCTGCGCTTTGACTGTGCTACAAATCGAATTTGAAACCTGTATAATTAAAAAGCATACCCAAATCATGTCCGACAAAACACTATACAAATCTCCATCACCCCTTAAACCTTCAGTCTGCTGGGTTTTCGTACGGTTATCCTTTGAGTTCACGAGGATATAAAACAGCTGGGCAGGAACCCCTTACAATGCTGTAGCTCGTACGCACCAGATGAGAGATTAGACGTAGTAAATATTGGCACATCTGATGTGGTCATTATCATATAAATCAAATAAAGCAGCAACATATAAGTCACTTTTGTCTTTTTCCTCAAGCTGACTTCGAAAAACTGACTTCGTTTTCTGTTTCAAAAAACTCTTATAAAAAAGAATGCATGGCGCAGTTCACCTGCGACGAGATTAAGGCAGAGCTTCGCTTTCAATTCGCGTGGTGCTTCTCTTAGTTTTTTCGACAAATTGTTCTAAAAGACCTTATCTTTTATGTTGATTTTAAAGATTTTCATGGCAGAAATATAATGCTTAGTGTTTGGCAGACCACTTCCGAGAGGCGAAGAGGCTTAAAACTGTTTTCATAATTAAATGTTGCTTTGTCCAGGCCTTGAACACAGGACTTTCGGTGTGGTAACCCCACACTAACGGCGGCCTCAAAAACGTCTTTCATCAACGATGTAGCGAAAGGCAGACGGCTCACAGGTTTTTCCTCCATTTTTTGGAATCATGACATGAAGTCTGCCACGCGCTTTTTCCATACTTCCTATTGTCGACCTTAGGGCAATATTTGGCAGACATTTTTTTTAACGTGGCTACGAAGACTGTAGTGGGAAACCCCCCTGCTAAAATTGTGTGCGGTTTCGAAATGTTACTTTTTGAGACCATCTCTATAAGGGGCATCCAGAATGCAGTAGTGTTGTTATCTCATCATCAAAATAATTGCACTTTCATTGCGGAATCAGTTTCGATTCAACTTGCAGTACTACCACCCTATTATAAACCCTCTACTTCTTACCCTTCGTCATTGGCTATTTTTCTATCTACTATATTTATTAGAACTAGTTTAATCGGCAGATTTATCCTGGTAGAAAATTGGATTTGTTCTATATTCAAAAAGTTGTGCAATGACTCTCCTCTCTGCTATACACTTCTGTCTACTTAATCCTCCAACCCACCCCCACTTCCATTCCCACTCCTACGACCTATCCCATTCCCATTACTGCTGTCTCTCCAACCGTCACTCTTAATCCCACTCACACTCCTACTAACACTCCCACTCAAATTCCCGCTCCCACCCATGCTCTCACTCACTAACAGACAGCATTTCAGTTTTGTATGTTTTGAAATATTATTCATGAGAAAACTTAATATAAAGAATTTTTTTGGTAAAGTCAGTGGTGCTCGTAGATTTAAAAATATGCGGGTATATATATCGGAGCCCCACAAATATTCATCGGGCCCACTTCGGCGTTTATTCGATGCCCACCTGGCTCTTTTCACTAAGTAGGAGTCTCCCTTTAACAGAAGCGCCAGCCGGAGGTGAAAGTCACATTTTTAACAGATGTCTATTTGCTTACTGTTCATCTTGAGCTTAGTTCCCGGTGTGCACATTATGATCTTTGTCAGGAGCTGGGAGAGGTTGCAGTTTCCATTACAAAATTAACAAAAAGAAAGACAAATTTCATATGAACAACCTGGGTATAATAAATTGTTACTATGCTGTATATTTAACTCAAGAATAAAAGATCGAAACCAGAACCACTTGTCTGTGAAATTCATTATTAACGAAACAACTTTTCAAAACAGTTGGTAATGCAAGCACATATCTAAGCAATCTCAGGTTTCACTCAATTCTATTGCATTCTAACAGCACAGTTTTCAGTTTAACTGCAGCGAGCAAAATGAAAACAGCATACGCTCTTTTTACGGGAGTGCTCTTAATAATTTTTGCAGATATAATGGGGCGTGGCAATATTGTGATATCAGCAGAAGACAATAGCAAAGAGAAAGCGCGAAAGGAGGCAGTTTCCGATTTGAGAGACAAATTTCGAAAGAAATTCGGTAAAAGTTCGTTAAGGTATTAAAGTTTAAACAGAGGTTTAAAATGATATAGTGAAATTTCATGAGTTTCACAGAGAGAGAGAGAGAGCGTAAAAGCTAAATTTGTTTTTATATTCATTAATTTTTTCAGAAAATCAACTCAAGGCAACCCAACTGAAGTAATAACGGTCATTAAACAGAAGGAAATAGTTGGAGATGATGGTATAAAGACTGTAACTGAAAAAGTCGTATATCATGCGGGCGAAAAAACTGAACACACAGAACATACGAATGTCTTTACGAGTACCAATAATATAACCAACGAGCAATGCAACTGCGTTTGCCCCAAAGTGGATGGTAGTAATAATTATTCAAGACATGGTGTGACTAGGTTAAAGTTCGTACGAACTGATCCTGAAGTTTTGTCCCCACAAGATGTTGAAGAACCTGAGCAAATCATTGAAAACAGTTGCATGTCATCAAACCGAGTGGATGCTAGATATGCGGAGAGTTGCGCTGAAGCTATGCGCACAGATAGTGAATCGAGTGAAGGATTATATACAATTTATATTGCGGATTCCGGACCAATTCAAGTTTATTGTTACAAAGATCCCTTAGAAAAGCATGGTTGTGCATGGACGATATTTTCACGTCGCATTACGCCTGGTCCGCATTTCGATCGTACATGGAATGAATATGTTAAAGGCTTTGGTGATATAAGCGGAAATTTTTTCTTGGACTGCATAAAATACACATTCTGACAGCGCATGCACCGCAAGAACTGGCCGTGTTTACAAATTTCCATACGAATGATGTGGAACGTGAAAAATATGGCTTCTTTAGAATAGGTAACTGCAAGTCCGCTTTTCAGGTGTTGCGTTTGGGTAAATTTTCAGAGACATCTGCTATACGTCACCTAGTTAAAGACTCGAAATTTTCGACTAAAGACAAAGATAATGGTAATGGCTATGATAGTTGTGCAAAAGCTCTTCAAATGGGTTGGTGGTATTCGGATCAGTGTAAATAGTAAGTTATTTAGACAGGTTGTTTGACTAGAATTGAGATCTCCTTTTTTATACTCTTTACAGCGCTATGCAATTCAGTGGCGTACATGCGTATTTAAATACGCCAAGCATAATGGGTTTGAGGCCGATCAATTGTGAACATTAAGCGCTCTGCGTGACTTGTGCGCAAGAAGTGTGACATTAAGAAGCCTACTTACTTTTTATTTGCTATTTTAAGTGCTGCTTTTTTTTGTAAACCTTAAAGCTTTTAGAAATTTGTTCAAAAAAAGTTTTTAACGGGCTGAAACGTTTTAAGTTTACTTGAGAAAAAGGCACTTAAGCCAAAAATTGTTTGAAGAAATGAAAATATAATAAATGTACCGAAGTTTTTCTCAGAATTTTTGTTATATATGGTCTCGCAATAAGACCGATATGATACTGATCACAGCCCTTTAATTATACCGAACTAGCTATAAAATAGTCCTGAACTGCTCCCGCAAAAATATACCGAATGCAAGCCTAAACAATTAAAATAAAAAAAAATTGGGAAATGATGCGGGAAAGCTCGGGAAAGGTTTCAAAAAAGTCCCGAGATGATGCAGAAATAATAGCGCAGTAATGTTGAAACGATTCCGAAATCAATGCCAAAATCATTCCGAAGAAAATCGGAATAGTTTCTGATTCTTGAAGCAACTCCGAAATACTCCCAACGTGATCGCAAAAAGAACTGAAATTGCGCCGAAATCATTTTTGGTACAATCCCGAAACACCCTTATTATCGCGAAACGACAATGAAAGAGTCTCGAAGAGATCTAAAATATATAAATAAATAAATGTAAGGCGCGATAACATCCGAAGAGATTTTAGGCCGAGCTTCTCTTCCAATTGGCGTTGTGCTCCTTTTTAAATTTTCCTACAAATTGGCGGAACGGAACCTGATGGTTTTATGCCGACTCCGAGCGGCATCTGCGAGGTAGATGAGTTTTCACTGAGAGCTTGTCATAACAGAAATATACTGGGAGTGCTTGCCAAACACTGCCGAGGGGCGACCCCGCTTAGAAAATTTTTCTTGTAATTGAAAAATCTTGTTTCTAAAATTTTGATGTTGCTTTGCCCGGGGTGTGAACCCAGGATCTTCGGTGTGGTTGGCGGAGCACGCTACCATCACACCACGGCGGCCGCCATAAATAAATAAAGGGTGCCGAAAAAATTCTGAATTAGTGTTGAAACAATCCCGAAACAGTACCAAAACTTTCCGAAAGTCCTAATAATAAGCCTAGGATAGTTCTGAAATGATCCCGAAAGCAGTCGTGAATATTTGCGAAATAGTTCTACAATTATTGCGAATGTTTCCAAAAACAATCCCCAAGTGGTCTGGATATAGTCTTTATTTGATGCCGAAATAGTTGTGATATCACTTCAATTATAAACCAAAAATAATCCAGATGCAGTCCCGAAATTTTCTGTAAATAAACCCGAAAAAGTCTCAAAACGTTCCCCAAATCATTACTTAAACCGAAAAAAATTCCGAATTAGTACTGAAACAACCTCGAAATAGTACCGAAACTTTCTGAAAGTCTCAAAAAAACGTCTCCAAATGACCCACGCCACAGTACTAAAACAGTCCCGAAATAGTTCCGAGAACAAGTCCGATTGAGTACCGATATGATGCCAAAAACAAGTCCGGAACAGTACTTAAATTATTCCGAAAACAGTAATCATTGCTTGCGAACTTGGTCTGCAACTATTGCAAATGTTTCTAAAAGTAGTTTGCTGGTCATGCATATGCTAGCTGGTCTTTTTCGCATGTTTGGGCGTTTGGTTCACAACAAACACACAACCAAATTTTTCGTTTTTGGAAAAATTTCGGTTTTACTTAAGCAGTTTTGATTTTATTAGAACCAACTATTCGTCCTTGATGCAGTACGAAAGCAAAGTTTAATTGCAAGTAAAAAATATTTGTGTTGGTATAAATGTCAAAATTGTATTTCCGTGAACTTACTTGATATGAATGTGATCTCACTCAGCATTATCCAACGTGCCGCGAAATATAAATGTATTTGTATATATTTTCCAAGGCGATGATGTAATTTGATTGTCACTTCACGTGCATGATCGAGCACTGTATCGGGCATATAAGAAAATTGAACTGGTTCGCCAGCATATTGACGACCGCCAATGCTAAAGAAAACTTTAGCGTGTACGAAAACCTGCAAGCAAATTTAATGACAAATAATTTTTGGATTACTATGTCAAATTTCAGTTGAAAATAAATTCGAAAATTTTTAAAAAATTCTAGAAGGATATTAATTTTTGCCCGTTCGTCTTTGAGCATATCTTACTAGTAATGATCTTTTTTCAGATATTTTTGTTTTGGTTATCCCAAAGATGCTCTATGGGTAGAGGTGCAGAGATTGAGGAGATTGATCTAACTGGAGTAAAGCCGGCTATAGTAAGGTGAGCAAACTGGTATTTCAAGTGAGTCCAGCGGTCGATCTTTTTAAGGAATTGGTTAAGAAAGAAATTTTCATTGTCTACCTGCAACAATTACACATCATTGTTTCGACAATGCAAGGGGATACACCTAAAGAGTGAACGAATAAGGAAAGCCTGGCCCAAGCTGTGGCGCAGGAAAGACGTTAAATACATCATTTAGCATAGACGGTGTAAGCGCATTGTATTTGAGGTGACGCGCTGTGAATCTGGGGCTGCTTATAATAAAAATACGAACCAGACCGCTCTGTATGATTTTCATTCTGAATTTGGGCATATGCTCTGTTCCTCAAATAATTCTTTAAGGACCTGTGCGCCGGATACAATTTTAAATTCTTTACTTTAAAAAAGCACCATGCCAATCCTATGTAGGCTGGGGTTGATTCGATTACTTCATGTCGTCTGGACCTAATATGCATATGGAAACGGACATTTTTGGCCATAGGCATAATAAGAACATATTAAAACAGCTTCTTCGAAGACTTTTGCATTATTGAGTCCCAAGGAAGGTAAAACAAAGCGATGGTTAACCTTCTACTTATAACAGATGTGACCGTTAGTAGAAGTGACCACGAGTCACCGACTTAAACAATTTAGTATAGCCTGTAAAAAAGGCCTTTCTCAATGTAGAGGCTTAGCTGATTTCTCCACCTATATTGTGTGGTCGTGAAGAGCGCAAATTCACTACGCTGGTTTTGAAATTTTAGTATAAAGCCTCTCTTGAGCAAATGTATATGGGGTATTCCATCCCATTTCGACCAATTTTGAACCCGACCACTTTAGAATTGGCTGAAAGTTTTTCTTCTTTTTCTAGCTTACGAAAGACGTTTTTCAGAATTTTTTTCAAATTTTTTCATCCAAAACACCGTTTTTGTTTTCAAAATGCTATAAACTTTTTCAAAAATTGACCGTTTGGGATCTAAATTTGTTTTTAAATGCACTTTTCGGAAAAAATACAAAAAAATGTTTAGTTTTTTTTTGTAATTTTTCAGTTTTTTCGAGATTTTTCGAATTTCGACATTTTTTTTTCTCATAAAAAACTTCAATCAATTCTGCAATCATCCCCACTAATCCCGGAGTGGGCCAATTACTATTTAATTGAAAAAAAAACTTTAAAATTTTTTTGTATTTTTTCCGAAAAGTACATTTAAAAACAAATTTAAAAAAAATCCCAAACGGTCAATTTTTGAAAAAGTTATAGCATTTTGAAAACAAAAACGGTGTCCAACTCAAAATAAGTTATGAATTAAAAAAAAGGGGTTTTTTTTGAAAATGCTATAACTTTTTCAAAAACTAACCGTTTGGGATCTTGTTTGTTTTTTAAATTGTTTTTAAATGTACTTTCGGAAAAAATACAAAAAAATTTTTAAAGTTTTTTTTTCAATTACATAAAAAAAAACAAAAATCGGCCACTCCAGGATTAGTGGGGATGATTGCAGAATTGATTGAAATTTTTTATGAGAAAAAAAAATAATAAAGAAAAAAATCGAAAAACTGAAAAATTACAAAAAAAAACTTTTAAAATATTTTTGTATTTTTTCCGAAAAGTACATTTAAAAACAAATTAAAAAAAAAGATCCCAAACGGTAAATTTTTGAAAAAGTTATAGCATTTTGAAAACAAAAACGGTGTTTTTTTTTAATTCATACCTTTTTTTGAGGTGGATGAAAAAATTTGAAAAAATTCTGAAAAACGTCTTTAGTAAGCTAGAAAAAGAAGAAAAACTTTCAGCCAATTCTAAAGGGGTCGGGTTCAAAATTGGTCGAAATGGGATGGAATACCCCATATACTCTAAAAGGAGTTGCACTGAATCTTTGGATACTTTAATTTAAGGTCTTTAGCTTAACCTTCTATATGAAGATATTTATGAAATTTATTTAAGAGACATGTTTTCCAAAAAATGTATAAATAAGATAGCTTTTTTTTTAATTTTAAACCTACGACGTACCTGCACATCTTTCGAAAACATATTGTTGGTATGCAACATGACAGCACTGAAGTTTCGCACACTTTCGAATTCGAAAGTTATTTTCTATAGGGTTGCCATTAAGATTTGGAGTATCATTCCGCCATCCAACCCATTCATAACCTGTGGATAAAAGATGTTTTTAGAGTTGTAAGAATACAATTTTTGAAATTCACTTAGGAGTTATTGTTTCTGAATCATATACCGGTTTTTTAAATAAGCCTAAAGGAAGAATCTGACATGAATAGCTTTCTGAAAAATATTACTTAAGAAATTCTTTGAATCAACTCCAGAGCTTAATGAATTAAATGAAAAATCTATTATAATTTAAAAATTGTTTCAATTAAAAATAAATTGTATTATAACAATAATAAAACAAAATTATAAAAAGAATTATTATAGTTACTCCTTGAGGCCGATTCGAACACATGATCTTACAAATTAATTGGACGGACCATAAAACAACAACAAACGAAAAATCTTTTCGCCTTAGCGGAAATGATATTTCTTTGAATGATAAATGAGCAGTGCTCTGAAATTAGAAGGGAGGATATGACAACATTGGCGGCACGAAATGAAACTACTCTTACTCAAACTAACTTTTTTGCGACAATACAATTGGGCACAAAAATTCAAGTCCTTTTTAATCCGAAAATTCCGTTTTAAAAATAAAAAAACAAATTTTTCTAAACTCACCTTTTCCAAATCCATGTATGTCTGTTCGAAAATTATCTTTGCCCTTTTGCCCATCGACCAGTTGTCCCAATCCATCGACATAGCGATCACCTTCCTCATGACCATCATAGGTTTTGTCCGAAAGATCGATTTCTATACCACGCTGTATACCTTTAGGTATGCTATATGAAACGATGCCATCTGGAATGAGTCAAAATCAATAGTAATATTTAGGACCTCAGTGGAATTTGATCTTTGATTAAAAACATTCCAAATATTCTAGAATACTAATAGTGTGGTGAATATTAGCATTTCAAATATCACTAGGCTGTTAGTAAATAAGCATAACGACAGTAAGCCATTTACACACATAGAAGGCAATGAAGAATATTTCACACACAAAACCCGCTGCTTGAAGCGAAGAGATTATTTCACATTTACATATGTAGTCATCAGCTAAGAGCAGAAGCTGTTACTCACACATACACACGCATACAGCTAGAAGAAAAACATAAACTACAGATATACATGTATGCTAAATAAACAAGTATGAGATACAACTGTTCCAGAAGGCATGTTCGTCAAAAGTCTAGACCTTAGGAGAAATAGATACACGAGGCGATAATCAATCAGTTTGATTTTAATACGCTTTAGTGAAACACGTGATAATTGTAATTGCGAAGTACTACTGCCAAAGTAGTCTAAATAAAGACCGTTTTTTTATACTGAATATTTGAGTTATTTATTCGAAAGTTAAGAGATTCGAACGTTAACAGAAGTTGCAAAATTATCAGGAATTTCCCAAAATTCGTTACAATAGTAAGAATGGACATAACTTAAAAATTGGTTAGAAAGCTATGTAATTCAGAGCACCGTTTCAATGAAAATATCACGGAACTACTCATCTGATTTGTATGGAGGAAACTCTAAAAACTCACTCGAACATTTGAATCAATGCTAATTTTGAGAGACCTATAATTCATACTTTGTCTGTGTGTGCTCGAGAAAATTCAGAGAACTCTAAGTAAAAAGTACCAAATTTTCTCGAATTTTGGCGAATAGGTTTCTAAGAATGATTTGCATAGTTTCAGTAAAATCACTCATGAGATTTTTCTTAAAATATTGGAAAAAAATAAGGATTTAATTTACGAAATTCGATAATAACTGAAACTGCTATTTTTCTGTTCGCTGCTGTATGTGTATATGAAAAATTATGCACTCACCTTCCCAAAGACAACCGACCACTTCCGCTCTCAAACACACAGTGCGATCGTATTGACTGTATGGATAAATGCGCACCTTCGAAGCGAAAATGATCGGCTGTAAGACATTCTCCACTTCGCTATAAGTGTTAATATTACCAGGCAAGATCTGGAGAAGGAACAAAAGAAAAAAAAGACTGGTAAATATTTGCAGTAAGATATAAATAACTTATTATTATGAGAAACGTAACTTTTTTCCTAAAATCTAGATCTTGCTTCACTAGCAAGGTGCAGTTCACATATTTTATTCCATGACACCTACGCAATTTGTTTTGCACGCGTGTGAGATTAACTAAATATTTATATGTATAAAGAAAACTTAGTGCTAAACTATGAATAGGAAACATTGGTAAAGCATGTACGACCAATTGGGCTAGCCCACTATGTTTTGTACATCTTACATGAAGATTCGATTGAAATGCGATCGTTATCAAATTGATTAATGTGTGAAGTTGAGTAAGTGAATGCGCGATCGTTTGTGCGCGCTAAACAACTATGGCCTTAGGCTAAGACAAAAGGTGTGGAAGATGTTCATATATTGTACAGATAAATTAGGGTGGTTCCAAAAAAGCTTAAGTTTTATTTTTCTCTTTTATAGTGAAATATTGCTCAGGACATTCAAAAAGATAGCCTGTAAATATTTCAGCTTTTTTCTTCATTATTTAGAGGTGCCTTATTGCGACTTAATTTTAACATTCATACGAATCGTATGGCAAATCACATCCAACATGAAATTTAGCCCAAATCTTTTTTAAAAATTTGTATAGATCAATTTCCCTTAAGAATAGATATAGCTGGTGATTTGCGTGCTAAGGGTAAGTGTTCTGGTACATCTTTTATAAACGCTTGAAAGTCCACATTCGATTTGTATCGAAAAAATTAAGAAGCGTTAAGGTACCTCTTAACAGTAGAATAAAAAGCTGACATTTTTACTGGCAATATTTTTGAATGTCCTGATTAATATTTTCCTTACCGTCAACATCATCATTAATTGGCGCATAACCACCTAGGTGACTTTGGCTGTTTCGTAACAAGTCCCGTCGCCTATCCCTGTTTGCCGATAACTGACGCCAATTGGGAGCATCATTTTCCTTATAACAAAATGAAAAAAAAATATTTTCCCCACCCTAATGTATGTTCTACGTAGAGTAGAAGTTGCACAAAAAAGTGTGGGATTGTGTACATTGTAAACATGATTTATGAAACTGTTACTGCAGGTCTATTCGAGTATCTACCTTAGCAAAATAAAACTTTCCAAAGACCAATGTATGGAACCCTCGATCCTCCAATAGGCTCGAAGAAGTCGAGGTCACAGGCAGTAAGAAGAATTGAGATATTTCAACTCCAAAGCCAAAACTTAATTGCACAGCTTAAATATTTCCACGTTACAAAAGATCTAGCCAAGCTCGCTTGGTGCAATAGCAGCATTTTTCTTCTGTTGACTCACAAAGGCACACACTGGAAAGAACATAAGTGACTGGAAAACAAAGCAGTTCAGAGAAGACTGGATTGAATGACCAGGGCAAAGCATTGCCAAATTGTTTATACTCCTTGCAACGAGAGTATCAGCCAAACTCATAAATCTAAGCAGAAAGGAGCTAGAAACTCTCACTGGGTACTATACGGGACTCTGTAGTCTACGATATCACCTTAGTAGGTTAAATCTATACAACACACAAGTCTGTCGCTTTTGTGAGCTGGATTATGAAACACTGGTTCACATTCTCTGCGAATGCGTCGCTCTGGCAAGGCAGATACTCTCCCATCTATGTGGCATGACTCTTAATCCCTTCGTTCTATGGGGTAAAGAGCCTCAAGATATACCATAATTCGTTAAAGGCTCCACATAGAGTAACAGGATGAAAGATCAAGAACAATAGATATAAATAAAGTGCAACGAGGCATAATAATATTAATAATAATAATAAGATTTAATCTAACTTAATCTAGTTTAACTTCCGGAACACTACACTCTGTATATTAAATTTGTAAGCTTGCAAAAAACTTTAAAATATAGTGCACTTTCGATTCTTTCAGAAAACAATTACCCACTTCTTTGCCTTGTATGGATTTCCAACGCAGCCACTTCTCGAAACCAGGGACGCCAATATTCCAGCACATACGCCTCCGTATATTCTTGGCCTTGACCTTTGCCAAAACGTCCCTGGGTGCGTATAGCTGTGACAACATGAACTTGCAACAAATCGATTTGTAGATACTCTTTGAGGCCACGTGATACCATATGTTTAGGACACCAAGCGCCACCATTATTATCCACTTTCAGTCTGCAAAGTCAAAATAAGTGAAAGAAAGAAATTAGAAATAATCGACAGCTTAACAATGAACAAGTAAATAGTTAAATTGAAAAGCAGACAATTATAAGTTGGGGCAAATATGTAAACAATTTAAATATTCAGCATAAGTTTTAAACAAAAATCTCAAATGCATTCAATGCGCTTCAAACAGACGTTAGTCATTAAGTCGCACATATGTATGTATCCAAATCAGTGGTCGACAAAAATTAAATTGCAAGTGTATTAGTGAGAGCGAGGTCATAAGCAACCCAGCAGGAAAATAAAGTTAAAATTACAAGATGCAGAGGATGCATTTATACCAAAATTTTTTGAAATTTCAGTTTTGATTCAGAAATGGTTTGAAATATTTTCAAGTTCCTCAAATATCGCAAAAGTAGAGCCGATCACTCGCTTAAAAAATCATATTTTCCGAAACTAATACACTTGGCGCAACGGGAATGTTTTAAAAAATATGTAGCTGATTTAAAACACAAACTCATATTGTATTGAGAAAGTTATTTAATATAACATACCTAAAAAGGTAAAAAACCCAAACCTAAAACATGTTTGGAAGATGAACTACATATGGAAAGGGCGTCATACCAGTTCCGTTATACCATCGTAAAATTTCTCACATGGAACCTTATAATTTTTGCGACAAACCGTGCGCAGTGTTTATTCGTTGCTGTCTCCGCTAACGATTGACGATGGAGAGTAAGAAACCATTGAGACCACTGATTTTAAATGTACCAATGGTGTACTCAATACCTTCTTAGAGCTTCGGGAGTTTCGGCTTTCACCTACATATCGTGTGAAAACACCGACAGAGATTCAGTAAAGGGTAAGTTATACTTACAATGCATTGCATGAAAAAACAGTACATAGCATGTGAAACATAACGTGATTATATTTTACGTAGCGTATATAGACTATCGCTGACAAGGGCAAGCACACACACAAATAAAGTTTATATGTAAAATATACACAACCACAAGCAAGTCAATATGTGGCAACTCTAAGAGTGATGTTCATTTTTCCACTCTTGGCAATAATAATGTTAACAGCACGGGGAGTGAGAGAGTCGCGCGCATAGCACATATGTACATAAATAAATAAATGTAAGGCGCGATAACCTCCGAAGAGATTTTAAGTGGAGCTTCTCTTTCAATTTGCGTCGTGCTCCTCTGATTTTCCCTACAAATTGGACGGACGGGGCCTACATGTTTATGCCGACTCCGAACGGCAATCTGAAAGGCAGATGAGCTTTACTGAGAGCTTTTCATGGCAGAAATACACTCGGAGCGCTTGCCGAGGGGCGACCCCACTTAGAAAAAATTTGTTTCGAATTGAAAAACCTTATTTCTAAAATTTTGATGTTGCTTTGCCGGGTGTGAACCCAGGTCATACGGTGTGATAGGCGGAGCACGCTACCATCACACCACGGTGGCCGCCATAAAAATACATGAAAATCAAAATTCAACAGACTTCCATGCAATGTACTGCATAGTCTAATCAAGTACACGCAAATCTCTTTGAACAGATATTGCTTGTGAGAGCAATGTTGCTGTGCACTGCTTTGCTATGTAAGTATAACTGAACCTTAAAGCAAGCAATCACTTTTCGCTTTTACTGAAAAGCAGCAAACATCACATGAAGTCTATGCTCAAACATTCTCCGTGTAAGCACATACTACTGCAAAAATGTTGCGTTGTATTCAAAGCTTTGACGACGTTGTGCACCACTGAAATATATATATGAAGCAAAATATGTGCGAAAATTTGTATATTATAATAAAGCTGTAATTATTACCATATTTTTTTTTGTGCACAAATTTTAAGTAATTTATTTGTTATTGATACCTCACTACATTATTATAAATTTCATAATTATAATAAATATGTTTTTCCTCACATTTTCCTCTTTTGTGAGATTTCAAATTTTACAGCTGATAACTTATCGATTGCCACAGTAATTAATACTTCTGTTCAACTTTTTTCATGCAAAATATAAAACAATAAATTGAATTAAATAAATGGTGATTAAAAATTGTGAGCGAATCCAAATAACTAATTGTAAACGCATTTAATTTTAAAGCATCCATTAAAGTGTGATTATCAGCGTTAATGGTAATTAAACTTTGTAGGGCTGCAATAGTAGCTATAACAACAAGAACAGCAGAATAGCAGCGCGAGAGCTCCATACTAAAAGGCTAACGACAAATATAAAATGTTTAATATGGGTGTAAGCGTGAATGCGTGTTAACGGTAATTATTCAAATTAAATATGCATCAATGTAATCAGTCAGGGTGACAAAAAAAAACATCAACAAACAAAATCGAGTAGTGAGCAAACTCAAATTAAGCAAAGCCAACTGCCTTTAATTTCGGAACTACTTCGGGAGGATTATTTGGGTACTACTGCGGGAGCTTCGGAAATATATTCAGATAAGTGCGGTATTACTCTCGGAAGAATTTCAGTGCTGTGTTGATGATTACTCTAAGACTGGTTAGGTATTTTTTTTCGGGATAATTTCAATTTTCGGACTGTTTCGGGATCACTTCGAACTATTTACGAATGTTTTTGCGTCTCTCTCGGAGTTTTAACTAACTTGGGATCATCTTCAAATAATTTCGGAATGAGTTCGCGAAAAAATATTGAAACTATGTTGATTATTATTTCAAGAATAAGTCAGTATTATTTTCGGAATAATTTTGCTACTATTTTACGACTTTCTGGGATATCTTCCAAACTATTGCGAAATCATTTCGAAACTTTATCTTTTTTTTAACTTTTTTGGACCATCTTCAGATATTTGTAGAATGTTTGCCTGAAAGTTTCGGAACTGTTTGGTGATTATTTCAAAATTAATTCGGTACTGTTTTTGGGGATAACTTCGCGATTATTTTCCGTATCATTTCGGCATCTCTTCGTAACGATTTCGGCACTGTCTTGCGATTTCTTCGGTACAATTTTGCCTTCTTCATCGATTAACAACTATTCGATCATTACGTTATTTTTTTTTCGTTACTGTTACGAAATTTTAATAGTGAAGTTAGACTTCCGGTCTTTTCAAAGGCAGAACAACAAAAGTGGAATTCGCTGCGATCTTCTTCGAATGCGAATATTTAGCTCAATAGCAAAGGAAGATGTAAGATAGACCCGGCAACGATCGCTTATAAGCATCATGCATGCACAATATGATCCACGGAAGTGACAATGTCACGCTTTAACGCTGCCTTCTATATACTGATAAAGCTAGATACTGCTTGCGTATTCAAAAATTGCTACACATTTCTCAAACCTACTTAAGTACTTAATTGGAGCTTAATCGTTTAAACGGTTATGGGTTCAATAGGCCGATAGTTTCCACCTGGTTTTCCACGAGTGGGGCCGCCCTCGACTCTCTACATAGGCGTTCCGACGAGGGTGATATGTGTCACTTTTTTGCGTTTTTTCTACATTTCGGCGATAATTGGTCGATGGTAGATTACCAAGCATGAAGCCACTCTGTTACGGCTGAATCAGCCGATTTACGATGAGCTTTAACCTTTAAGTACCTATATATGATATCAAGAAAGCTGATTCCGCGATAGTTAGCGCAGTTCGCAGGATCTCCGTGTTTTGGGGACTGTGCAAAGAACACTTAGATTCCAATCGTTAGACATGCACTCTTCTGACACTATTTTGCATCGAAGCTGATGCATGCGCTATACTAAAGCTCACCGTCGTATATGAATAGCTCTGCAGCCAATCCATCAGCGCCCGCAACGTAGTTGATTTTTTCAGTTTGGTTATTCTTATTCTGACTTTGGGTGGAGGACAATAATTCCATCATCATCGATTGCGGGACTGGGTTCGTCATCCCTGAGCAGAATTGTTCCTTCCATATTTAAGTGCATAATTTTTACCTGAGTACCTGCCATTGTTGGCCCAACCTCACGGTGCATCAAACACACATGTCCAATGCTCAAGACTCACTTACCTTGGTCCCAACCGATGAGTGAACTCTCTGCATATCGGTTAAGAGGTCGCCGTTTTCGCTCTAACATGAGTTTGCCCCGCACTTAAAACCTTTCCGTCTGTCGCCGAATTTTTCGATAATATTTGCGGGCTTTATTCCTGGTGGCTCAAGCAGTCAAGTTCCTCCCACGCACGCCTTTCCGCCTCTGTCTTTTTCACCTTGCAAAGACGTATCGCTTCTCTGATACTCTTCTTGTTGCGCTCGCTTTGAACGTGGCCCTGTAGGCAGTGGGTTCTTTTTCGGTTGCAACGCGGCGTTCTTCATCGTGTGAGAGTCGAGTTGGAAATCTGTTGCAGCCTTTCACGTCTAGCATTCTTGTGTTTTTGATCTTGCGTTTAGGTGCGCAGAGTGTGCGCGTGTTTTTGCTACGACGAGATAGTGGTTCGAGTCGATGTAAGTCCTCGGGCCGTGTGCACATCTCTAAACATTGTAGGTACGATGTACATCTATCACAACGTGATCCATCTGATTTCGAGTACTTCGATCAGGAGACAGCCATGTGCTTGATATGAGTCTAGGTCTCAATCGTTCTAATTCGTTCTCTTGCTGGCATTCTTAGTGGTGCAATTTTTTTTATTGTATTTAATCAAACATTATGTCTGGATTGTTCTAGAGTGGAAAAGCTAAAGCGACATTAAAACAAAATTCCGTTCGAAACTTTCTTAGTAAATTTTGTTGACTCCAACAAAACCCGCGATGCAAAAAAGTGTACTAAATTGAAATTAAATATGCTTTTCAGGATCTACTATGTACATATATAAGACCTTAGAGATGGTGATTTTTTAACATATATATACGTCCTCAGTCTGCCGGCGTGCATTAATATCAATTCGTACTGTCATAAATCGAATGAGACACACCAATCTACATATGCTGGTGTGGAATACGTTTTTTGTTTGCTTTTTCATTTATTTATGGATTATGTGAATTGGTTCATGCGAAATGCATACTAACACACACACACAATACGGTTATGGCATAGTCATTTGGCAGCACAGTATGTGACTTTCACTTTTTTAAAAACTTTTTTATTTGCTTTATTTTTATTTTTTAATAATGTTGAAATATGGGTCGCCTGAGGGAGTAAACGTCCTGGGCAGTCAGACGCACAGTCGAGTCTTTTGTTAATGCAAAGAAATGAAAAAATGCAAACAAAAACGCAAATGAAAAAAAAATAATAAATTGGAAAACAAACAAATTCTTCATAAAAGTTTTGCTATGAAATTGTGAAAAATTGCGCTGGCCTCATAAGCTACTATGGAGATAAGCGCAAAATAATGAAGAGAGCTTGATATGGAGATTTAAATAGCAAGTGTAGAAAGTGTGAGCTGCAGGAAGAAATGGTTGAGCACCATCTGTGTTTATGTCCTGCGCTCGCCAGGTCAAGGCTTCAGCTATTAGGGGCGGCAGAGTTGCCAATTATTGAGGCAGCAATTAAACTGGGTCCCGTTTTTGCCGTTTAACAAACTCTGGTAACACTATGGACACATTCAGTCTATGTGAGGTCTTTCTTGAACGGCCAGTTTAACCTAACCTAAATATTTTATATCTTGAAGGCGTATTATGCGTAAGACTTGTGTACGTAGCGTGAACGCAACGTTCAATGAAAAAAGGTCCAATTCTCAAATGAGTACCTCTTTTTTCGAATGATGACCACGGGTAACTTTTTAAGAACGATGGTTTGAGGAAATGCATCCAGAATACTCGAACTCTTTTTAATGGCGATAGCGATGGCCGACACGTTGGTGTGATCCTAAATGCAAAGGCTCCTTCATCGCCATATAGGAAACGCAATGAACGAGACAAAGCCGCAGGATAGTAGGCCAATCGATTTCTTTCACAGGTACAAGGATAAGCGAGGTGGAAGATGTAAATAGGGTGTTAGATTTGTTATGGTGGGAGAGAGGACTTATTTTAGACCCTATGTCCTGGGCTTGGCATGCGCAGCGTAAATACAACGTGCAATCAGAAAATGCTACAAATCTCAAATTGGAACCCCTTTTTTCTATTGATGACCACGGCAAACGTTTGCAGAACGATGATCTGTGGTAATGAGTCCGGTATAGCCGACCCCTTTTGAATGAAAGAAAGCGATGACCGACTCGTTGCTGTCCTCGTTAATGCAAAAGCTTACATTATCGCTATATAAAAGCCAACGCGGGTCAAGGCCGGAGCACAGTAGGCCCTTACAAGGCTGAAGAAAATGGAAGATGTAAATACGGTGTTGGCTTTATAGTGCTGAGAGAATTTACGCATAAAGTTTGAGTCATTTAACTTAACTTTTATCTGCTTGACGAAGCGTTTTGGATAAAACCGCCTTTAATAATAAATTAGAAAAGACATATTACCGCTCCATAACATGGCTACTTTAACGCCCGGCTTAGCAAAGATTCATCCGCTACGAGTTGAGGTTGATCGATTTCGACTCAGCCCAAAAATGAAGTCGAAGGTTGCAGCATAAAAAGATGCATGAAGCTACTTGCAGTCTTTTAGCAAATAATCCAAACTCACATTGACCTCATTGTGATCGATGGTTGGTATAGAACGAGTGTGATTGAGGACCGCGCACAAATATCAACTCGGAACCTCCTTATGCAGCACAAAAAGTGCGTTCAAAAACACAACTAACGTTTGCCGTCGGTGAGCCGCTCATAT